>JBBPTG010000194.1:0-46425 GCA_038093975.1 Chalciporus piperatus
GTTCTGCCTGTGCGATGTCGGTATCTCGCTGGGATGAGTTCGTGGTTACTGCATGCTACCTCACAAACCGCACCCCAGTTAAGTCACAGCTTAACCACACTCCATACGAGCGTTGGCACGGCCATCTCCCCGATCTGTCTCACTTGCGTGAGATTGGCTGCCGCGCATTCGTGCTGATTCAGAATCGTCATAACCCAAAGGTTTTTGACCGCTCGGTGGAGTGTATTCTGGTCGGCTACTCGCTCGATTCCAAGGCTTACCGCTGTTTTCACCGTGCGACAGGCAAAGTAATTACTTCCTATCATGTCTCCTTCATAGAATCACATCAGCTGCATCACGACGCTGTTGGCCCTGCCACCCCCGTCGTGGCCGGTCCCAATCCAGTGATCCCATCGAGCCTGCCCATTCAGCCTGAGGTCGCGCCATCGCCCACATCGTCGTCTCCTCCTGTTCCCTTGCGCAGGTCCCCGCGTCTTGCTACTCCCGCCGATAAACCAACCGGTGCTGCCTTCGTCTCTGACGTACAGCGTGCCATCCTGGACGCTCTGGTCGCTTCCGACCCTGCCGTTGTCCTCCCAGCCCCCTTATCTGATGTTGACCTGGACGACGTGCCTTGCCTTGTAGGCATCCCTGATGATGGTGATGACGACGACGGCATTTTCGTTGCCAGTGCCGCCGATTGGCCTGCCGACCCTCAGACCTATGGTGAGGCTATGGATTCCCCCTTTGCCGATGATTGGCGCAAGGCGTTGCAGGAAGAATTTGCCTCCCTACGCGAATTAGGCGTCTACAAGCTTATTCCCCGGTCCGAAGTCCCTTCAGGTCGTCGCATTATGAAGGGTAAGCCAGTCTTCAAGCTTAAACGCGACGAGAATGGTGCCCCTGCGTGTTTCAAAGCTCGTTACGTCTGCCGCGGTTTTAGCGCCGTATACGGACAGGACTACACTAAGACTACATCGCCTACTGCACGCCTGGAGTCCTTCCGCGTGCTCGCACATCTCGGAGCCGCCCTGGACTGGGAGATCGAGCAACTTGATATCAAGACTGCCTTCCTTAACGGTGTTCTCTCTGACGACGAAGCATGCTTCATGGAGCAGCCTGAAGGCTTTGTGGAACCAGGCAAGGAGGACTACGTATGGCAGTTGCAAAAGGGTTTGTACGGCATGAAACAGGGTGGGCGCGTTTGGAACAAGACCCTGCACTCCCAGATGGTCGCCTGGGGCTTTACCCGTCTCGAATGCGAGTACTGCGTCTATTTCCGCCGCGACGACACCGGGATCGTAATACTCGCTGTCCATGTCGATGATTTCTTCATGCTCGGTGATTCCCCTCGCGCCCTGACCGCCTTTAAACAACAACTTCGCACTCGTTGGCAGTTTAGTGACCAGGGAGAAGCCAAGTTTTGCGTTGGCATTGCCATCGAACATGATCGTGCACATCGGACCATATCCCTCTCCCAGACTGCGTTGATCGATCGTGTTATCTCTCAATTCGGTCTCTCCGACGCCCATCCTGTTTCTATCCCTATGGACCCTGGTCTTCGCTTGTCTCGTAGACCCAAGGCAGCATCGGCCGCCGAACGGGATATGATGGCGCGCACTCCTTACAAGAACCTGCATCAGCAAGACTGCAAAAAGTCTGAAGTTACTGGAATGACTGGATCAGTTAAATCAGTAGTCCAGTGGCCCAGTAACAAGTAATTTCAGTCGTTTCAGTAGTTTCAGTAACCTAGTCACCCAGTCATCAAGTAGTTTCAGTAGTCTCAGTAACCCAGTGGCCTAGTGGCCCAGTCATCCAGTCATTTCAGTAGCTTCAGTAGCTCAGTCATTCAGTCATCCAGTAGTCTCAGTAGTCTCAGTCATCCAGCAGCCCAGTCATCCAGTCATCCAGTCATTTCAGTAGTCCCAGTAGCTCAGTCATCCAGTCATTCAGTCATTCCAGTGGTCTCATTAGTCCAGTGGCCAAGTGTTCCAGTTATCCAGTAGTTCCAGTAACCCAGCAGCCCAGTCATCAAGTCATCCAGTTACTTCAGTAGTCTCAGTAGCCCAGTCATTCAGTCATTCAGTCATCCAGTAGTTCCAGTAACCCAGCATCCCAGTCATCAAGTCATCTAGTAGTTCCAGTAACCCAGCAGCCCAGTCATCCAATCATCCAGTCACTTCAGTAGTCTCAGTAGCTCAGTAGCCCAGTGTTCCAGTCATCCAGACATCTCAGTAGCCTAGTAGCCCAGTTTCCCAGTCATGTAGTCATCTCAGCAGCCTAGTAGCCCAGTGCCCTAGTTATCCAGCAATCCAGTTGTCTCATTACTCCAGCCATCCAGTATTCCAGTATTCCAGTAATCTAGTCACTCAGTGGTCCAGTAATCCAGTCACTCCAGTCACCCCAGTCACACAAGTCACACAAGTCACTCCAGTAATCCAGTCACCTCAGTAATCCAGTCACTCCAGTAATCCAGTCACCCTGTGGTCCAGTAAACCAGTCACTTCAGTCACACCAGTCATACCAGTTATCCAGTTACCCAGCCCTCAGCTCACCCAATCACTCCAGTACTACTCAGTCATCTAATAGAGTCATTCTAATTAGTGACATTTTATAATCATTCATAGGATGGATTATAGCTAAAGTCCACAAAAATGTGTACTAAAAGTGTAGTTAACAATGTGGGAAAGGGTATTAGGATTGAGTGTAGTGAAGTGTACAAAAAAGCGTAGTAAAAGTGTAGTTACAAGTGTGGGAAAGTATAGCTAGATTGAGTGAGCAAAGTGTACAAAAAAAGTGTAGTAAAAGTGTAGTAAAAGTGTGGGAAAGTGTAGCTAGATTGAGTGTAGCTAAAGTGTACAAAAAAGCGTAGTAAAAGTGTAGTCAAGAGTGTGGGAAAGTATAGCTAGATTGAGTGTAGCAAAAGTGTACAAAAAAGCGTAGTAAAAGTGTAGTGAAATGTGTGGGAAAGTGTGTAGTGATAGAGTGTAGCTAAAGTGGACAAAAAAGCGTACTAAAAGTGTAGTTACAAGTGTAGTGATTGAGTGTAGCAAAGTGTAACAAAAAAGCGTAGTAAAACTTGAATCAAATGTGTAGGAAAGTGTAGCTAGATTGAGTGTAGCAAAAGTGTACAAAAAAGCGTAGTAAATGTGTAATTACAAGTGTGGGAAAGTATGGCTAGATTGAGTGTAGCAAAAGTGTACAAAAAGCGCAGTAAGTGTGTAGTTAAAAGGGTAGCAAAGTATGTGGAGATCAAACCTATTGAAAGTGTACAAAAAAGCATACACAAGTGTACAAAAAATATGGTAGCTATCTAGTGTAGGAGATCCTAATAAAGTGTAGCTACATTTCCCTAATGCTCGGACTTGACAAAAAATCCGCGCGAAAAAGTCACGTGACCATGTTGAATTTGCCGCGCCACCTCTTCGACTCTCTCTCACCACTACACCACCTCAACAACAGCAAAACGGCCGGCGAGTGCTCAAAAGCCCCGCCGGCATCGCCAGGTGAGTGAAAACTCGCTCACCACCACATCCGCTCACCTCGCAAACAGCCTGCTGCCACCTACCACCTCACTCTCGACACGAAAACGACGAAAATGCGAAAACGCGGCCGGCGTGGGCTCAACAGCCCCGCCGGCTTCACGAGGTGAGTGATAAGCCACCCGCTCACCCCGCAAACAGCCGCTTGCACTGCTCGGCCCACTACCACCTACCACACCACTCTCGACACGAAAACGACGAAAACGCGAAAACGCGGCCGGCGAGGGCTCAACAGCCCCGCCGGCAGCACACGGTGTGTTCTTCCTCACCCACCACCACCACCTCTCATCTCGTACAGAGCCGCTCGGGCTGTACGAACCACCACCACCTCCAAACCCTCAAACAACCTCGACCTCGAACTCGATGGCCGGCGTGGGCTCAACAGCCCCGCCGGCAGCACATGGTGTGTTTTTCCTCACCCACCACCATCCTCTCTCACCTCGTACAGAGCCGCTCGGGCTGTCTCCCCCCCACCACCTCACTCCCTCAAACTCGATCGTAAAAAAACGGCCGGCGTGGGCTCAGCAGCCCCGCCGGCATCACGAGGTTCGTGTTTCCTCACCCATCACCTCATCCACTCACTTCAACGACAGCCGCTTGGGTTGTCTCCCCCCCACCACCTCCCACCTTCAACCTCGACACCAACACATGGCCGGCGCGGGATCAACAGCCCCGCTGGCTTCAGAGGTTTGTGTTTATTTGTTGACTAACACACCTACTCACCTCGTACATAGCTGCTCGTGTTGCATGGCACTTCATTAACTAGTAACTATTGTACCACAATACATGTAATAGTTAGACATAATATATTTCGCATTTTCTGAACTGTCATAAGGTGTGAATTAATCATAAGATATAGTGAACTAGTAATTGGGACTGGGTGACTGGATTACTGGGTGACTGGATTACTGAGGTGACTGGGTGACTGGATTACTGAGGTGACTGGATTACTGAGGTGACTGGAAGTGACTGGTGACTGGGTTACTGGTGTGACTTGTGTGACTGGAGTGACTGGAGTGACTAGATTACTGGATTACTGAGTGACTGGATTACTGAAATGACTGGATGACTGAATGGCTGGATGACTGGACTACTGAGACTACTGGATTACTGGACCACTGAGTGACTAGATTGCTGGAATACTGGAATACTGGATGGCTGGAGTAATGAGACAACTGGATTGCTGGATAACTAGGGCACTGGGCTACTAGGCTGCTGAGATGACTACATGACTGGGAAACTGGGCTACTAGGCTACTGAGATAACTGGATGACTGGAACACTGGGCTACTGAGCTACTGAGACTACTGAAGTGACTGGGCTAATGAACCAATGAGATTACTGAAATGACTGACTGACTGGATGACTGGGCAACTGAGCAACTGGTGTACTGGTTTAACTGATCCAGTCATTCCAGTAACTTCAGACTTTTTGCAGTGTTGCTGATGTGGTCGGCTCTCTCATGTATCTCGCCATAGGTACTCGCCCCGACATTGCATATGCCGTCAACCAGCTTTGCCGATACCTTGACTGCTATGGCCAAGCTCACTGGGAAGCCGCTAAGCGTGTCGTACGCTATCTCAAAGGCACTCGCGACCTTCGTCTGGTCCTCGGTGGTGACCACGTCGCTCGCCTTCTCGGCTTCACCGACAGCGACTTTGCTATGTGTACCGATACGCGCCGCTCCGTCAGCGGCTATTGTTTCAGTCTTGGTTCGGGCGCCGTGACATGGCGCTCTCGTCAGCAACGGATCGTTACCCTCTCCACATGCGAGGCAGAATTCGTCGCTGCCTCCGAGGCATCGCAGGAACTGGTGTGGCTTCGCCAACTTTTGGCGGGGATCGGGTTTCGTCAGCCCACTGCGTCTCCACTCTTATGCGATAACGACGGCGCGGTTGTCCTAACCGAGGATCCAAGCTTCCACGGCCGTGTCAAACATATAGACCTGCGATACATGTACATCCGCGAACGCGTCAGCCTCGGTCAGCTGAAGCTTCATCGCGTACAATCGGCGGATAACCTCGCCGACGCTTTCACTAAGGCCCTTCCCCGCAGTGCTTTCGTGCGTCTTCGCGATCACATGGGTCTTTATCGGCCTCCAGCGTGAGGGGGAGCATAAGGCGATGTTCATTTTCTCTTTATTTTCTATTCATTTCTCGTCCGTTTATACTATTCATCATATATCTTTCCAGTACCAATACCCTTCCCTTTTCACGAGTTTTCACGCTTCCTTCATCGAGGGGGAGTGTTGGCGCACGCGCGATCGATGTTATTCAGCATTCCAACTCGATAGTATTAAATACTCGACCTAGTTCGCACCCGCTCTCTTTCCTCATCCATCTGGTTGAGGAACCGAGCGGGTGAGTATCTTATCATCTTCGTATCGTATATCAGACACTGATCAGTACTAGTTGACGTGTCCTAGGTACTTAATATATCCATCTGGTTGAGGAACCGAGCGGTTGACGTGTCCTAGTCTTAACAAATACCACCGGTCTCCCATTAAACTCCGCTGGATGGCCGATCTTGCAGGAAGATCTAGACGCCCCCACGCATATTGCCGCTACTCCCACGGTCAGAGTTCTACCCATTGAACTACCACTCACCGCCCATCGTCTTCGCGACGAGTTGATGGATAATGCCGTTATGGATCGCATGTCCCAATTCTTGCTAGACTCACGACTCTCGGTACCCATCGGAGCCCACCTTGATCTGGGGTCACCCCTCTTCGCCCTTTACCGCGCCTACCTGCAAGCATCCCGTCTCGCCAATCTTCCTCCTTCCCTGACGACGGTTCACCAAGCTCATTCAGAAGCTGCTTCCATCCGCAATATCCACGGTGATTTAATTACCAACCTCAGCATTGCTCTCTACGAGCTACGGATGCCGGAGTTTCTGGACGACCTAGACCGTTACCTCAGAGAGTCCGCCTCTGCGGCTCAATCCCCCATCCCTGTCATCGGAGTTTCTACCTCATCTCTCCCCTCGTCGACGCCTTCCGCATCTAGCTCCCCTTTGAACGATGAAGAAGAGGCAGTGTTCTTTCGTGCAGAACGCAACCATATTACCTCGCAACGACAACGGACTGGCACCATACCTCTATCCACCTCACATCCCCAGTACCATGACGCCTGCTTCGTATGTCACAGACTGGGCCATATACGTATCCACTGTCCCGTATACCAGTGTCCCACGTGCTTCCGCTGGGCACCCGGTCACATTCAAGGTCGTTGCCCACTTAGGCGTGGGCAGAGACATACAACCACGCCACCTGTTGCGCCCTCTTCCCGTTCCCGCCGATCAACGAATACCAATCGAGCTGCTCGACGCCCCCCTCCACTCTATACCCGTATCTCGGGTGAGACTTATTCACGCGACGACGACGACGCCACTCTCTATGACGGAGATGATCCGACCGACGATGTCGGATATGCAAACATGACCGGTTCTCCTGGACATTACGGGTTAAATATTTGACTAGTTTTTATCTTCGTCGATGACTTGATTCTAATACGGGGGTAATGTTACGATCATTCATTCTTTCCTTTCTCATTACCTTGTACTAAGTCCTAGTCGCTGGTTCGAGTCCTGCCTAGGCCTCTTATTTCTTGCTTGCTTTAGTCAGCGGATGTTCTTCGATGTTCTTTCACATTCCATACTTCGTCATCGCTGATTCGTACTCTTACCAAGCATGACTCATTCCTATTCGTCATAGCTTGTTCTTACACATTCCAACCGGTTCCATGCCTGCCCTTAACTCGTTTCTCTACTTATATAAACCCTCGAGTTTCTCCTGTAACCTTAACTTAGACCTACGCAATCTAAGCTTGGTCATTCCTCGCTTCCTTGAACCCTCTGAGAGTCACCGTCCCACTCTTGAGTGGACGCTAGGCCTTAACGTGGACATCCCATCGTTAGGCTACTTTGAAACCCTTGTCTTTGACTAGGCTTTTGTGTCTACGCTTTGACCTACCCGGTACAAGCGTAACAACCTTCGTGTTCAGCGTTTCCGACCCTGCGATGACCCATCCACCTTGTTCCGGTCCCTAGCCATATTGCAACCCCAATTTGTTTGATTGATTTATTGCTGTCTACTAATCGCTTCACCCCGGTGTTTGTAGGCTTCACCTATTTATGGTGGCACTCGACCACAAATCCCCTCGTCCTTAGAACGCTAGCATCCGTTGACAGCACGGGCAGAGCAACCACAGCCCATTTCTAACATGTCCCGAGTTTTAGATGAGCTTCCTCAGGCTCTCCTTCAGCCCACTGAATCTACTCGTGGTCGTGTACGTCGTCCAAGCGAGAAGGTCCAAGCCCAATTGGGTAGGCCGATATGTTTTTTTTCGTGAAAGCTTCTCTCACTGCCGTGGCAGAAGAACATCGACAGGAAAAGAAAGCTTCTGAAGTGCAAGCTCTCGCGAAGACGAAGCGTCGCGAGGAATTGGCCCTCAAGCGCGACCAAGCTAGCAAGGCCGCGAAACAGGACCCCATCAAGGCTTCCAAGAAGACGGGACGTGTCGACGCAACATGTTCTACCCTGCCGCTCGCTCCAGACAATGCAGTATTTCCCCCCCTTCGTTTGCTCGCTTCCAATGTTGATTTTTTTTTGTGTACAGTTCTCATCCAGATCGGTGCAAAGTCCCAATGCTAACCCTCGAGCGGCCCTCCCCCTGCAGCTGGTTTCCCGCAAGGCTTGCGTTCCACCCGTTGCGCCGCTGACACCCGCAATGTCCGTCAACCCCAGCCCTAAGCCTAGCCCCAAGCCAAAGATACATTTTCTCTATCAATAGTTTTCTTCGAGTTCTATCTCACTTGTTCACTGACAGGCCACCGGGATGCTTCCCGCGCGTACGCGAGTCCTCACGCCAGCCCAATTGACTAAGTTACAGCAACTCAAAGGGACGCCGCTCAAAGGGACTACGCTGACGCCACTCAAAGGGACTACTACGCTGCTGCCGAAGAACCCCCAACATCCCGCTAATCGCAAACGGGTTGACAAGCGCCAAGCCACACCTATCTATCACGAGTAAGTACTAAGTCAACCTTCAACGAGGACGCGCTTGACTTCGTTACTAGAGAATTGGCTGACGACGACATGGAGTTCAGTACCGAAGCTGAGGCCGCTCTTAGCCTCGATGCCGAGGAAGTGCCGAGGAAACGTGCGCGTCACGCAGTGCTTCCCAGCGACGATGATGAGAATGATACAGTGATGTCTCATGTGAAGTCTGAGGACACACAGAGCATCTCTTCTGCTCTGAGTCTGGGAACACTCACGGACGGCACCACTGCATCATCAGCTGTGACTGGTAGAACCAAATCGGGAGGCACAAAGGGTCGTCCCAAGGCAGGGGACTATGACACAGCCACGCGCGCTGTCCTCCAGACTGCGATCGAGCTGTACTGCTCGATCTTACTAACTGATGATCCGTTTCCAAGCTCGGTTCAGGAACACAAATGGGCCGAGTTCGCATGGACCCTTGCATGTGGTCACCACAAAGTCAATGTCGCGCAGAATCCGGCGTTATTGAAGCTGGTAAGTGTTCGTTGTTTGTCACTCGTCACATGTGACACATTTCCGAGGCAGATTACCGCGCGCAGCTCGCATATCCGAGGACAATTCAAGTCGAAGGCGCGCATCATCATCAAATCAACATTCGGTTTCGAAACAAGTGCTGACAAGGCCGTGCAAGAGAACAACCGGGCGCTCGTCGTTGAGCTCAAGAAGTGCAAGGCATTCATTTATCGTGTAAGTTCTCTCCGTGATTCTTTGTAAGTCTGCTCACGTGCCGCGAAGACTCGCGGTGCTTCTATCGATGAACATACAGGAATTTATACCAACCCGGCAATTCAACAAGTCATCAACGAAGTTTTATTCAAGAATGCTCGTGATGACGGCCTTCGTTGGGCCAAGTATTACTCGCCATTTCCCCGTGTCGGCTTCGCTCTCACACTTACAGCAGTAAGTTCTTTCATTGTTAGTTCAATCAGACTAATCATTGCCCACAGATCAAGTGCGCAATCGACGAATGGACTTCCGGTAAACGCGAAGGGATCGCGTTCAAGGAGGAAGACTACGCCGACGTGTTTATAAGCCATGACCAGTCTCTATTCGATTTCGGGAAATCAACATCAAAGTACAAACTCCTCCCTACTCTAATGAAGCAAGTGTTCATGAACGGACGGTATGTATTTATGAAGTGTCCGGCAAGTGTACTGATTCGTCAATGACAGTGTTAATGCCGGAGTCGAGACAGTGACAGCGAGCGAGGAAAAGAAGGCCGTCCCGAACCGTGCGTTCGCGAATGCTATTCGCGAATATCGGCAGTTGAATGGCATGGCGGAAACTGCTGATGACGAAGATGAGCAGGAGCCTGAGGATCGTGAAGATGACTCGGAGGAGGAGGATCAGGCCACTGTCGAGGATGATGATCAGGCCACTGTCGAGGATGATGATCAGGAACAGGTCGAGTACTATATGGAGGATGGCGAGGGTGGGGGCATGGAGGATGATCAGGGAGAGTATCAGGCTGAGTATGTGGAAGATGCCGAGGATGCAGAGGATTAGCCTGACGAAAATACTGATATGTAGATCTTTATTGTGATGTCAGGGTTATTGTCTATAAAGTCAATGTCGTGCTATTTTCTGCATTGGTTCCCTAACATGTGCTATATTGTATATGTTGGCATTAGCAGCTACTATATTGCTCGACAGAGCAAACAGATCCCCAAGCTATGTAGCTATCTGTAGACATTGGGGCTGTTATGTAGATCATGTAGTTGGGGGAAGCCGACAGTTGCTACCAGACTATATTGTCCTATAGTGGAGATTCTTTTTTCCTGATGGAGGAAGGCGACTGGAAAACCCTAGTCTGGCTGATGTTACGGAGTATCTACGGCCTCAAACAGTCGGCGCTCGAGTGGTACGAACAGGTTCGCAGCGTCATGACCGATCTAGGCTTCATTCGAACTGAATCAGATCACGCATTGTTCTACTACGATGAACTCGACGATGCTGCGTCAAAGATTCGCATTCGCTGCCTGATCGGATGGCATGTGGACGACGGGATAGCTGTGTCAAACTCAAGGTTGTTCCTCGAGAAGGTGAAGAGGAGGATTGCGGAACGATTCAGAATCACAGACTTGGGTCCGGTGGCCAAATACCTAGGAGTACAATTTGAATGGGACCACACGTCACGAAAAATCTGGATGCACCAGTCCGAATACATCATGTTCTTGCTGCAAGAATATGGACTTGCGAACTGTGATCCCGTTTGTCTTCCAACCGACCCCAAAGCTCTGTTGGGCGACCCAAAAACTCAATACACTGCCATTTCCGATCTTCATCCCACCTACCTGAAACTTATTGGGGAACTCATCTACCTCTCGATCAACACCCGTCCTGACATTTCGTTCATTGTCAACGCTTTGGCGCAGCACAACGCAAATCCCGAACCCCGTCATTACGCCGTTGCCAAACGCGTCCTTCGCTACCTAGCTGGGACGATGGATCTTCGTCTCCGTTATGAACACGACGCCAGCAACGACAAGGGACTTATAGGTTACGCCGACGCCAGTTGGGCGAACACCTCATCTCTCACGTATCAAAGAAACAAGCCATGGTAGCATTGTCCTCCACCGAGGTGGAGTACATGGCTGCCACTCACGTCATCCAGGAAGGCTTGTGGCTCAAATCCCTCTTCACCGAGCTCAATGTTCCCTTCGGCTCGCCTATTCCCGTCTACCTAGATAACTCAGGCGCGATAGCCTTATCGAACGCAGCCAAGTTCCATCAGCGATCCAAACACATCGATATACACTACCACTTCATACGAGAACATGTCGACAATAGCTCTTTCACTCTGATATGGGTTTCCTCTCACAGCAGCATCTCGGACATCCTTACAGAAGCACTACCTCGTCCCGCGTTTGAGAAGTTTCGTGACTCTCTCGGACTAGTGGCTCACTGAAGGGGGTATGTTAAGCCTATCATTATTGTTCTTTATCATTTCGCCACTCGTCCGTATACTCTCGTCCGCATACACTCATCCGCATACACTCAGCATTACGTAAACTTTCATACTGCATTCGCGTCGCGTTCTCGTAGCTTTCCCTCAGTGTTCCATCAACAGACGTACGCTGAGGTATGTACTCGTACTCTCGCACTCATCCCTGTAACTTACTGTAGTTGCCTCATCAGGAAAAATACCCTATGCCATAGATGGCAATAGGTTGCTATTTGTGCACATATAATACACAAAGTGCTATATAGGCTACTATGGTGCCATTTGATGCTATATGAGTCTATTTCTGATGTACTAAAATTATCAAACTTGCATTTGAAAAACCTGTTGAAAGGGTAGCAAAGTGTATAGGAAATATGTGTAATAAAGTGTACAAAAAAGTCCGTCCGGCTAGGTAAATATTAGTGTTCTATCAACAGACGTACTACGCTGAGTCCGTCCGGCTAGCTCGTACACATAGCGCGAGAACCTGGGACTTAAGTCCGATCCCAAAGGTAATGACTAAGCAACCAGAAGGGAAAGGGAAGACTAAGGGTAAATGACGAACGTCCGATGATTGGACGGAGGCATAAGACAGAATGACAAAGGAATGACAAAGAGAAAGGAAATGCCGACCGGATATGAGATAGGTCCGGAGAACATGAGGTGAACGAGTCAGAGAAAGGCCCACGAGGTGGGACACAAGGCAGGACACAAGGCGGGTGAGTCACTGGAGGGTCCACGAGGTGGGACACGAGGCAGACAAGTCGAGGGCTAGAGCTAAGATCGGAGATCCGAGTGCGGATAAGGGATCAATGAAGTAGATCAAGCGTCTAGGTGATAGGAAGGACTCAGGGAGAGACGGAGACAAGGAAAAAGGATAGGGGCAGGTAGTGATCGTAACACATATGAATGTAAAAGGAATCTGTTCCAAGGAATCCGGAGATGTTTCCGTGCGTTCTGGACAACGGAAACATCGGATTAAACACGGAATGTATCCGGAAGTATCCGGAAATGGATAGGGGCTATCCGGAAGCGGAAAGGAGCGGATAGACACGGATTGGACTATATTTTGACAGGTTATAGGAGATTTACTGAGATACCACAGAATGCTAGGTGTATGCAGTAGCCACAGTAGCTAGAATTGTTCCTAATGATACCCATTTGCTGTCCCTCTTTTCCTATCACACCCTGAGCTCCACATTGTTGTGTTCCTGGTATGTTTTTGCAAGTCTCCTGAGTTTCTGCTCACTTTCTCACGCTTTTTGTATGACATTTTCTTTCTGCACTCAATCCTGAAGCCAGCCTCTCGCAAATTTGGGGATCTAGTGTAATTTATGTATCCTATGTACCTAGATAGTGCCCTGATGTATAGATCAGTGAATTGACCGCTTCAGAGCATATAGTAATAGGCATCATATCTATTCCTGCATCCCAGGGGAAGCCCCCTGGTGTCTGAGCTTCTGCTATCCTGTAGATATATGTATGACACACCTATGTATCAATTTTAAAAGCATGTCTACCTGGCTGATCAAAAATGCGAACCGCTTTTTTGTAATTCAGGGGTAGGAGGGCAATCTACTCCTACACCACAGGGACAGATCCCTGCTATCTGAGCTGCTAGGATATTGTTCCAATACATATCCACTACTTAGGAATCAAGTCTTATAACATATTTACCCAGCCAATCAAAAATGCGAACACATTTTTGGTTTTCTGACATTTGTAGATATCTACCTATATACAGTCTAAGATTACAAGTAAAGCGGTTGGAAATGCCAACTAACACTGTACAGTACTGGGATGATAAATTGGAACAATCTCTGAGGGCAGGGAAGCGAATGGTTGAGCAGAAAAGTGAGGGGAGGGTATGTTGAAACTATGTGTCCCAAAAAGGACATGTCATGCGCGTTCTGGAGTCTCCGAATTCGGCAGTCATCACGTCGAGTAAATCGGCAGCATCCTTCCGGCGTTCTGCAGCAACTAATGCCACATATTTCATTTAGTGTAGGGTAAACCAGAATGAACCAAAATCCCATCCGAATAACTGATGAAGAGTCGATGTGGGCGACAATAAGATGGAATCAGACCCTTACGAGGAAAATTGTGTCGAGTCGGGGCACTTTGCCGAATTCGCCAAGAGCTCGCGCGTTTGCGAACGATTCTATCGCTGTCTCGTAGTTCTTGTTCTTCATCGAGACCTGCCCACGGAGTAGATGCATATAAGCCTTGATAAAATATTAACGAAGTCCAATGAGAGTCGCTGTAAGAATGCCCACTTCAACAAACCTAGGCATCAGCTTGTCAAACGTGATCCGTGTTATCTCTGTCAAATGCCTGAGGGCCGCTTCGTGGTGTCCGAGCTTGAATACAATGATGGCCTGATCGACCAACAGAACAGGTGAGGAGCACATAACACGTAGTATGTGCGACTCACTTTGATGAGCAAAATCAACTCCCTTTCATACCAAAAGTCGTTGTGGAGTGCAGAATCGAACGTCAACATCCCAGCTGTCCACTCAAGGTGCTAGCGACGCCCTCTGTGATGCGACCTATAGTGGTTGGTCGGATATGTAGTGACTAAATAGTGCTCCGGTAAGCGCTGGACGATTGGAGAAAATGATGCAAGAACCATCCTGGCATCCTCAATCGACGCGTTCCAGTGTCCCAAGCAGGCCCGGACAAGGGCTCGACTGGCATACGCGTCATGTCTACTTTCCGATTGATGGGCAATCTCGCTCGACAGGGCTGCTTCGGCATCTGTCAATCTTCCTTCGTGTCAAGCCACGAGTGATATTTATGAGCTGCCAACCACAATCGGGTCAACGTTGAAAGTTGGAACGCAGAGTGCTGTACAAGAAGGAAGAACTCACTGGCTATGAAATAGGCCAAAGTGATCGTCACCATTCATTGCAATCCGGTTTTCGGAATCACTTACGGACTATCTCAGGGGAGAACAGAGAAGTGAAAGAGCATTAATAAAGGATGAACGTTGGCACCACACCTGCGAGAAGTCTCCTACATTGATTTTTCGCAGTGGCTGAACGGTTGAACGTTAAACAGTAGAGAAGGACAAATATTGAGATTCAGTGGGCGGAGAAAATTATTCAACAGCAGCATCGCACTTTGCATTGTCTTGTCTTGACTGACCGTTGCCGTCGTCGCCGGCGAGCTGAAGGTTGGTTCCAAACATCTGCTCGAACCGAATGGGAGGTCTTCTAGGTGGCGTGAGGCAGTGACGAGCGGTGACGTAGATGATTGTGGACTGTACTGTACTTACCGAGTCTACCAACCATGCAACTTCGACCCGAATCCGAATCGACCGTGACGCGTCGGTACATACTCTCAGTCACCTTTGATCAAGCCTCAGTCCCCAAAACACATTCGAACACCTTCAAACATGAATCCACCGAGCCATTCAGTTTCTTCTCCCGATTCCGAATGCAAACAGTCTTTGAGAAAACAGCCAATGGCCAATTCCGACCAACGTATAGGCACAGTATCCCATTTGAGGGGAATCCATGTTTTGGCTCCGCCGCTCCAGACGGTCCAAGATTGAGTGTCGAGCCCCGGTCCGATGATCGATAGTCGTGCTAGCGGTAGCTCACGTGCACTCTGAGATCTGATACTCCGCCTCGTCCATGATCTAGGGCAGTAGTAGTAGTACTGGCACTCACCCTGTTACGGCGCTTGGGTCAGTCAATAGAACTGTACTCGACTGATCTATCATCTGACTTTGTCTGACGAATCGATGGTCAGCTTCGAGTGCAAACTTCAGATAAACCTCGTCCCCCAGCGTACAGTTACTCCTGATCTACTTTGATCTCGCTCTCACACTCTTGAATTCTGAGTGTGGTTTTCGTGAAGTACTCGGACTTTGAGAGTGGTCTTCCCTCGAAATTATCAGTTAAGTATGTGAATACTTGGACTTTTCATCCGGGAATCTAGGCCTTCGTGTGGAGGTGCTCAGGCCCAGGACCGGATCATGCCGCAGAGGCCGAACCGCAAACGGGACGGAAGGAACCAACCTGGCACTGGAATTGTCGACGAAAATTCGTCCACGCAGTCGCACTTCAAGTTCTCTCGGTCGTGTTCAAGTTCTGTGCCATCTCCGAGTCGAGTCGGCTCGTGTCCTGTTCCAGTTCTCGGTTTCTTGACTCACTTTGTAACATATTCATTGATCATGCATTCACTCTGGTCTACATCTACTATCTTGTGCTGCTAGCAGTATGGTCGGCCAGTGGTGTATTTAATGTTCGTGTCTAGTTCATGTCGTATTCCTGTGTCTCCGTGTCTTCAATTAATTGTTCGCGTTTTCTCGGGGACCCGTACATCACGCGTGGTGCGAGGTTCTCGCATTTGTCTGTCACGCTCGCTCGCAAGCTCGCTTGTGTCACAGAATGGCCATTTAAGTACAATTCAGCCGTTGTCATTGCTAAGTATCACCAATGTTTGGAGTCCTGACAGGATGGGGGACAGACAACTTGTAAATTGTTAACTTTGATATACATACAACAAAAGGTTTCGCTTGTTACATTAAATAATTCTGGGCATTGCGGGACGCAGCATTATGTAAAGTGTACTGTGGAGGGATGCCAGGATGCAATACTGGGACAGCTATGGGCGCCTGGGCCAGGTTCTGACCGACGAGTAGTCGATGCACCAACATGGATGGAGCAGGTCCACCCAAACGTCTAGCCATATTTCCGCCGAGCTTGACCTGGTCCGTCACATCCAGAAGGTTCACATCACTTATATAGTGCAGCTTTAATCCTATGATAATAATAGCTCGATTGTGAGTCCACATGTTTCTCGATGGGCAGTGAATCATTTACCTTTAATAGTGGTCGAAAACTTGCTTGGGGGGGATATGTAGCAGAGTGAGAGCATGGTCAAATAAGCTTGCAGTGCAGAGACATTTTGTCGACTATAGTCAGAGTATTGGTGGTGGTAGAATCCCGCCGCTCTCAGAATCCTGATGAGTTGACGGTATGTGCTCGCTACGACGAAATCCATTAGTCAAACATGTCAGCACCATAAATGATTACATACAGCGACGCGACTGCCACCCATTCGGGAGGGGATCTTCCGTGGGACGAGTGAAAATGTCATAAGAAATACCATAGGTTCCCCTGGGTTGTAGTATCAGTGGAGGTAACTGGCCCCAGAGCCACGGATAGTGCGCCATTGCCATGGCAGGAAGCGCAAAGGATGAGGTGAACAAAGAATGTCAATGGAGAGGGTCGAGGAATAATTGTAGGGCTGAGGTGGTACTAGGGAGCTTAAGTAGTTAAACCGAACAATAGCAACAGGTAGAGTGGCAAGGACGCCACAAATGCCAGAACAAAAGGCCATTGATGAATATTACGTAAATCGCCACAGCATCGTTGAAATCGGACTACTAAATTCAGATTTGATCAATAATAGCAACACGCCACACCAAAAGGCCATTGTCTGACAGTGACTGGCAAGGACGCCACAAATGCCAGAACAAAAGGCCATTGTTGAATATTATGTAAATCGCCACAGCATCGTTGACAATCGGACTACTAAATTCAGATTTGATCAATAATAGCAACACGCCACACCAAAAGGCCATTGTCTGACAAAGCTGCACTGGGAATATAAATAACTGATAGACGCGTTGAGCCCAACGACAAGCTTTGACCATGTCTAGGCTCAACCCCAGCCAACGGACTCGTGTCGATGAGGCAGTCCTCGCTCAGCAGCTTGCTCATTATTTTCAAATCGTTGCCGAGGACACAGAGTTCCTCGCCCAAGATCCCACCCGTCGCACACAGGTCTTGGCGCAGATATACAACTTCCCACAAGTGAAGCCCGATATCTCTCCAGAACATTTCTTGAGCACGCCGCCTGACGAGCATTTTCGTCTCGCCAATGACATGATCAAGAAACTCACGCCACCGCAGTCATTCGAAGAGTGAGTACTAAAATTGTTCCCGTGTTACCCTCTTCCACTACTTGATGACCCATAGTCGTGCCCTACGCCTTCATTACGCAGCGCCTGTTGCGATGCGCTTCCATGAGTCCAAGATCATGATCCACCCTCAGCAAGTCGTGATCCGCATCGAATTGCAGAAGGAGAAACTGTACGTGCTTCAGAGCGTTTTTCGTGCGTTTATCTGCTTTCAATATGCTTCAAACTGCAGAAATGTAGTCTATATCATACAAAAGAGACAGCCCGATGGGGACACCGGAAGTGTACCAGTTATCCAGCGAAGGTCGAGTGGGTGAGGAAGTGGTGAATATCCAATCGGTCCATAGGAACGGGACTCCAGGCGAATTCCTCAAGCGAGACCTGATAGTCGTGCTCAACACCTCCGTCGCGCTTGCACACAGTATACGAAAGCACTTCGTAACCTCCATGATTGCCTTCAGCGCCCACAGGCGGATGGTAGACAAACCGCCTCCCCACAAGGCTTTGCGGACTCTTCAGAAATTCGTCAACGTCATCGGTAGAGACCCGCTTGGGCACCGTAGAAACAGTTCCAGGAGGGGTAAGAACTTGCACATGGCTGGGTGGGGTCGACTGCGGAATTGATGCTGGGGTGCGATCTGGAAAAAGAGTGGGCCATACATGGTCGTACCACTCAGTCATACTGACATTGTGGAGGACACAACCTGCTCAGGCAGGTAGAGGATGCCATAGCATGCTTAAATTACAAATGATTTTCTTCACAAAAAGAAGCAACAAGTACTTGAACGAACTTCTGACGGGAGGACGAACATCACCTAACCGTCTATCGACGGCTTGCCTCATAGACGGGCTGGTCACCAGACTAGCTTCGTCGAGAATGTTCAACACTGTCGGAACTAAACTGACTGATATCCATTGAGCACAGCACTAAGCAATACCATAGCCTCTGGGCACTCTGTCTGAGGCGGAGGACGTCCGGGAAATGGCCTTTCTGGGAGCGAGCTGTGTGCTCAATTTCATTTACGAGGGCAGCACCTGGCCCGTTCCCGCCAAAGACATCCCGAGCCCGCCCGCATTTCGCGTCCTGCCCGGCATGGACGGCATTATCGACCTCGATGCCAGGTGGGACGACCATCCCGACCACTGGGGAGGAAGATCGTGCCTCATCATCCGGGGTCGCCCAATCCCGCAGTACTACTGGCGTGATCTGTAGAGCCATCGCTCGACGGACCAGTGGAGCAGGATCAAGAGCCAGTGGGGCCGTTGTGAGGTATGTTCGCCGAATTGGCACCTACTCAATCGTTCTCACCACTGGCACAGGCGATTGTCACCCGGTTCCGCCAGGGAACTGTCGAGGATTTCCGCACGGCACTTTGTGATGCTGATGGCCAACGCCTGCCCATCGAGGAGATTTGCAAACACATCCGTAGAGAGAGGGTCGAGGAAGACAGCCAGCGACAGCCAGCTTGCCCTCCAAGCCAAGGAGCGCCTCGGTGGGGCAGTGACCACCTATCGAAAGGGCTCCAACATATTTACGACCGAAAACCCTCGGGTCATCGCCCGCAAGGCGAGGGCCCAGGGGTTCGTACTACCTATTCGCCCCCCTACGCCTTCGTGGCCTGTCCCGAACGTGCCCAGTACTATGTAATCAGTTGTTAGCACTCGTGTCTTCCATTACACGAAAGAGGGGAAGAAAGTCCCAACATTATGTTTGCCTCACTTTGCCTACTAGTACATCGGTTATAGTCCATAGTAGTTTCGAGTTTGTGTGGATGGGGTACGGAATGATCACACACTAGTTCTGCAGGAAAGGGTTGATGCGAACATTGATTTCAACCGAGGGCGATAGTGATGCGACAAGTTGACCAAGCGAAACACCAGGCAATTCCATGAACATAAATGACATTGATGCCAGCAGCGCCTTTCCCCAGACGCATTGGGTACACCATCAGAACCCAGTAGACGATCACGCACGTTATCGAGTATGTCATCTCGCCGATGCGCTGAGCGATGGCCAAAACATACGGGGAATAAATCCGACTGGAGGCCTCTCGACTGGAGATACCTAGGGGTGACTCACGCCCAACTTGACCATTGGCTCTCTATACCACCCACAACCCGACCTCGAACACATTGACGTTTCGCTTGGCAACCTCCGTCAAGCCCAAACTGCGAACCTGCCCCTTGACACTCCGCTCCTGCAACTGATCGGGCGACTGCGAGTCCATGGGGATTCACGCAGAACACAAACCAGCTGCGTGTCTCTGTACGCATATCTAACGGGGGCCCAGGGCAGCTTGGAACTCTCCCGCAATGCAGGGCGTCGTTCAGCGCATCGTCGTCATCACGTTGTTGCTCCTCAGCGCCGCGCGCCTTCTCAGAGTGAGGGCATCCGTTTGATGGTACCCTTGCGAGGTGTCGAAGGCGCACGCATGGGCTTAACAATTTGTTGATCGACGACGATCGTATCTTCGTTCTTGGGGTGTGCCTGAGCGGCGATCGCCTTACCGGTGGGAAGGCCCTTGACGAATAGCTTGATGGAACCCCCACCCTCGGGGCCAGCTGGGAACCACGAAGGAGGGAGCCGAAAACGGGGTTGAGGGCGTCGAAGCTGCGCTCGAGGAAGCCCTCAGCGGAGTAGGGGACAGGACCGTTGAAGTGATTGACAGCGAACGTTGGGAATCCCGAACGATCCGCAGCCCCGACCTTGAATGATGAGTTGTTGCCCCAGCGTTTGCCGAAGGCTTCCTTACAGCAGATTGCGAAACTAATGGTGGTGGGCGAAGCCCACCAACACAGCGTGATGCTTACATAAGCTGTCCTGCAATATGCTGAGACCGAGACATGGCACACTTTCGAGAATGCACCACCTCGGGCCGTAGATAGACGTGAAACAGTGTAGGTACATTCATACATAGTATATATACATGGTCTCCAAGCCCGAAAGGCATGAATTGAATGTGTCATTGAAATATGAGGATATGGGTGGTTTGGAAGAAGGCCAAAAGTCGTGATTGTGACATCCATGACACAGTACTTTAAAAACCGTCGTGAAGGCATGGACGAGGGAGTACAATACGTCAATTTTTCTCTGTAAACCTAGAGTTATTGAGGTGTATTCGGTACAATCTCGAACTCCCACCTAGAATACCCCTGTACATAGTGAAGTAGCCCGGATCGGGATTCGGGTAGGCTTCTTCGTTGATGCAATATACACGATACCCCCAGCAAAACGCTGTCCTTGCGTCCAAACCAGCTTGTCTTGTCCTCCTTTAGGTTCGTGAAAGGTGCCTCCAGTCTTTCGCACTTAGCCGCTGGTGCCATGGCGCGTCACCCGTCCTATACACCCGTCAAGAAACGTCGATCTACCGCACAACGTGAGCAATTACGTCGCTTACATGACGAGAAAGAGAATGCGCCGCTTCCTGAGGCGTCATTGATACACGCACCACCACCGCTTCCTCGGAATCCATACAAACGCGCCAAAATCCTCGAGAAGCGCCAATCGAATGCGAATTACGCTCTCGCGAGCATGGCACAGGAGCTGGGACAGGTCACGCAACACCTTGCACGGGCGGAAGCAAGGGCAACGCGTACGGAGACAAAAGCTCGTGACCGTCACAGGCTGCTCCGTAACGAGTAGAAGAAACTGAAGCACGGCAAGTGGATGCGAGCGGAGTTGAGCGGCTGCGACGAGTGGAGTTGATCCAGCATGCAAAGGATGCGGCAAAACGAGCCAAGGAGAAGGCGGAAAAGAAGCTGCAGAAACGGGCAGAAAAGGATGAACATTTTGCGGGTATGTTGATTGTCACAGACCGGTTAGCTCTGCAGGCCATGGTCAGCAAGGCCCTTGAAGACCAACTCGAGCTTCATCGACGATCGGGCACTGATTTTGACATCCCTCTGAAATCTCGCTGGAAGACGAAATCCGCTCGTTTTGAAGCTCTAATCGCCGCTGTCGAACGGTACGAGGCACGTGGAGAAGCTCCAGGAACATTACCAGTGATCCCAGCGAGACACACGGACAAGCGCGCGGTCCCCAGATGCGATGCTGACGACTCTGACGACGAAGATGGTATTTATTGAGTAACTTATTTCTTGATGTTTTGGACATTCGCTTGGCTATGGCTTATAGGCTGGCTTAATTGAACTTGAATATAGCTAATTAATTGTACATGATGTATTTACTCAACACACTTACGCTCTAGCACGACTGTCTTGGGTGTAGATTTGGTATAAATGGTGTTGTAGTGAGGGTGTGCCGTGTTTTGAGGTGTTTTAGGGGTTTTCGGATTATATAAGCGTCACGCTGTGTTGGTGGGCTTCGCCCACCACCAAACTAATGGCACTCGCGGCCTTTTTTTTTTCTGTGCCCGGCCAATGACCCAAAAAGGAAATTTTGAGAGCCTGCTCGAAACTCGACTCGACTCTGACTCTAGGCTTGCTCGAGCGCATACATGGACCTCTTTAAGCCTTGACCTTCCAGTGCCGACGATGGTCAACAGAAAGATCAGCAACGATATCAAGCAATGTGCTCTAGATCTGTGGAATCACGGCTGGACGCTTGAAGATGTTTGCGAAGTGCTCCGAGTTTCCAAACGGAGCTGCTACCGGTGGCGACAGATCTTCGAAGAGTACGGTACCGTCAGTCGACCACCATCTCCCCTTGTTGGCCGTACTCGACTCCTCACAAGAGCTGCCTTGATGGCGCTCGAAGCTCTTCATGCCGAGGATTCAGATCTCTTCCTTGACGAAGCCTGCACATGGCTTGGTGTTCAACACGGAATCACGATCACACCACCTACACTATGTCGGAATTTGCTCGCGGCCGGACTCACCCACAAAATCCTTCGCAAGATAGCTGCCGAGCGTAATGAGATCAATCGCGAAGCATTCAGAGACATGCTTCAAACTCGCTGCGTGAGAGATGGGTCAGAGTTTGTGGTGGTTGACGAAACCAGCAAAAACGAGCGAACATATGCCCGACACTATGGACGTGCTCCCCGTGGACAACGAGCTCACATAACTGATGTCTTCGCGCGCGGAGATCGGTTTTCCTTATGTGCTGCGCTAACAATTGAGGGATATCTTGCTGCTCGTGCTATTCCTGGCTCGTACGATGCAGATGCATTTTACAATTTCATTTCTGAGGAAGTCGTAAGTAGATTTCAAACCTACACTATACATTGGTCCCCTTGATGATGTCATTTAGCTTCCTCATATGAATCCCTTCCCGCAGCCTCAGTCTGTGCTCGTTCTTGATAATTGCCGAATCCATCATGCAGCTGAGTTTCGGGATCTTATCGAGGAAGCGGGTATGTATCTCATTTAGATGTTGATCCTCTGGACTCACTAGCAAATCTAGGTTGCATACTACTCTTCCTACCCCCATACTCACCTGATCTTACTCCGATCGAAGAATCCTTTAGTACACGTAAGATAGGGCTCATGCAGTTTCAACCAACGGCATGACAAAGCCTACTCCAAGCTGACAACAGCATTTTGTAAAAAATGGCGACGGATGAGTTGTGTGTACGACTATTTAAATTACTTCTACAGTTTTCATTTTCTCGACAATGTAATGTGAGGCAAGTTTTAGCGACTAGATGGCTTTGCAAGGATTGTGGGGCCGTTACATTCCCACCAAGGTTTGGCGGGCGTCACAGTGTGACCTTGGTTGAAACTGCATGAGCCCTATCTTATGTCTTGTTTTTCTATGATGGTGGGTGATAATGCAACTTGAGGGAACAGTCAAGTCATATATATGGCGATATGGCGATCAACTACGTCAGATCGCAGATCCGATTGCATCGCTTATTGAGGCCACAAGTTGCATTACTGCAGAGAAGTCGGAGAACTGGTTCAAGCATACAGGTTACATTGTTGAACAGTAGAACACAATCAAGTACATGCATTCCATACCACATGATGAGACTATACCGAGGAAACAGCAGTGCAATGCAACAAAATCATACAAACGTGCCAAGTGAAAAAGGGTCTGTAAGGTGTAATATCATGCATCGCGTGATATGATCTTCTTACAAAAATAACGATGAGCAGACAGAAAAGCTTCCCAACCTAGCTTAGTGAACTGCGCAAACTCTCGCCAGTCCCTGTCGTCAAGCCGCTCGACTGCTTGGTTACCTGGGCGATACTCAAGCTTCTCGACCTTACATTGATCGCTTTTGTTGAGAGGGTTCCAGTGAGGAACTACTTCTGGTGCTTACCTAGTAGCGGTGGGGTTGGTGAGTAATGTCGAACGTTGTGGTTACAAGTCAAGTTGTATTAGAACTCAGATCGACTGAGTCCGAATGTGATATAGAACAAGCGTGGTAACTACCTTCTATACTAAGAATGTACGCTACGTTCAACACTCCCCCTTGCTAAGTGTACGGAGACACGTAAGCATAAATGAGGACTTCCGCACAATAGGTATCGGCGAGATCAACTGGTGTAGAATACCAGACCGAGTTCGGAGCGGAACTTCTCGAACTTGACATGTCCGAGGTTCTTTGTCAACATATCCGCGGGATTGTCAGTTCCGGGGATGTAGAAAAGTTCTACTTCTTTCCACTTCATTACGGCATCACGTATGAAGAAGTACCGTAGTGGAATGTGTTTATTACGCTTCTCGGTAATGGGATTTTCACCCATGAATAGTGATCCTTGGTTGTCACCACAGACTGGTATAGCTTTGAGCTTATAACCTAGTTCAGAGAACATGTGGTGTATCCAGGATACTTGTCGTGTGCAATCGCTCAAAGCCATGTACTCAGCTTCTGTAGAATTGAGGGCGGTAGAGCTCTGCAAGTGTGAATTCCAAAGGAAAGCACCGTCCGCAAGTTTCAGGAAAAATCCTGTCTGCGAGTGTCGTGTGACGGGGTCTTGGCCCCAATCAGAGTCGGTACAGGCATAAATGCCGTTGCCAGATGCACCATTAAAGGTAAGGGAGTATTGTCGAGTACCGACTAGGTATCGACATATATACAGAGCCCTATCCAAGTGCTCCTTAGTAGGATTGGCAGATTGCCTTGCGAGTTGGGTAACTGCATAGGCGATGTCTGGGCGTGTGCCTAACATCAGATATAATAACGAGCCTATCACCGTTTGAAAGCGCGTCCGCAATTCGAAGTTAACGGGGGCAACGTTCTTCTCTGGGTAATAACCCTGAGGAAGTGGAGTGGGTGCGGCTTTAGCATTCGTCATGCCGAAGCGCTCAAGCACCTTGTCGAGGCATTTGCACTGATCAATGTGTAGCTTTTTGCCTTCTCGACGAAGATTCATCCCAAGGAACTCTTTAGATTCCCCGAGGTCTCGACATTCCCATGTCTTCATGAATGTGGCCTTTAGCTTGTCTACGACAGCTTTGTTAGGTCCACAGAAGAGGGCGTCATCAACGTAGACAATCGCAATGACGATATCATTTCCATTGCGGTATATGAACAGGCCGGCGTTGTTGAACATAGCGTACATTCTTAGTATAGAAGGTAGTTACCACGCTTGTTCTATATCACATTCGGACTCAGTCGATCTGAGTTCTAATACAACTTGACTTGTAACCACAATGGTCGACGTTACTCACCAACCTCACCGCTAGGTAAGCACCAGAAGTAGTTCCTCACTGGAACCCTCTCAACAGGTTATGAGCCCTGAGTAGCTCAGCTGTGCGCGAAAGCGCCGCTGACTACTCTGGTGTTCTTGCCTACAAGAACGTTTGGTCGCTCTGCGCGGTTTTACCGCCGAGCATCCCTCTGATGCGGTCACGCTCAGAAGGGACATGACCACAATGAGTCAGATCCCATGGGGAGACTATGTCCCCCTAGGATATGGGCTCTGAGCGTTCACGCTGACGCGGTTCCACCCGCTCCCTTTTCTCCTCTGTGATTAAAGGCAACGCTGATGTCTCATCCCAACTAGATTCAACTATGTCCTCCGCTCTCAAGGAAATCACCCGCCTTAATGGGACCAACTATACGTGTTGGGCCGAGGAGATGCAGGATTACATCCGCTCTCAAGGCTTGTGGCAGAAGGTTATGGTATGCGCCATGCCCGCCATCACTGATAATGCTCGCCCTGATACGCACCAAGGACCGCGTATCTAAACTTATGGTACAATTCTATCTCAAACGACTTGAGATCAGAGTGAATCAACTCAAATGGAGCGCTTGCGCGCGTCTCAGTATGAGGAAACGTCCTGTTTGACTGTTTGCCGAGTTCGCAACCGGGACAAATGGGAGGATTGGACGGAATTTCAACGTCCGGGAAATCTTTAAGATGTTTGCGTGCGGCTTTGAGCACGTCACGCGAGGGATGACCGAGGCGGCGGTGTAACAAGTCGTAGTCCACAGCGGCCATGCTGATAGGCTTGGCATGTGGTTTGACGGTTGGTGCTTTGATCCAGTACATGGTATCACGACCATGTGAGTGAAACGAAAGTATGGTCTTTTTAATGCAGGTATCTTGAAATTCGATACCGTTCGGAACAGCTTTCAGTGTTAGACACTGATCTTTGAGCAATGTGCCCATCGAAATAAGCTTGATGTTGCATGTGGGCATGTATATGGTAGGCGATAACCGCACGGTGTTCCCATTGAACTCCACAATAACTGTGCCGATGCCAAGAATTGGCGCACGACCATTTGCTGTTTGTGAGTACTCTGGCTTGGTGAAAGCATTGTACTCGGCGAAATCGTTGATATTATTTGTAAAATGAGCCGAAGCTCCTGAATCTAGCAGCCATAGGTCTGCTGGTGTATCATACACGTCGCTCTTTTGCTTGCCCTTATCGTTCTTCGAACAGTTATCACACAGTTGGAACGGGGTAGCAGTAGATTTATTTCTATCTACTACATCAGACATGTTACAGTAAAATGCATTTTTCTGAGGCGAAGGCCGCACGTCAGTGTCTGTGTAGAGAAAGAGCGGGAAAGGGACTTGCCAAACGTCAGCGGCGCCAAAGTCGAAGTACTGCGAGATGAACTCGTCAGGAGCTTCGTCGCCTAAAGAGACGGTGTCCTCGCCCTCCGCCTCATACTCCTCGTCGAGGGGCATGATGGACGTGATCTCCATCTCAGCGTCTTCGATGGTTTCCTCCAGGCGCTCTAGAAGAGAGCGGGAAGGAGTCTCGTGAATACGAGAAAAACCAGAAGGGCCGAAGTAGGCCGCACCGAGTTGATGTTGGAGAGTCCTATGGTCGTTGACCGGATAGGACATAGATGCGCCATCCTTCTTGTAGAAGGGCAAGCGCGGGAGAGAGACGGGGGCGTCGTAGTCGATGTGGCGGTTAGCCACAGGGTCGAGCGTACGGACTGTCTCGATGGTGGGGGTTACACCCAGCCGGTCCGCGAGGGAGATGGCGTTCTGGGTGTGAGGAAATGCGGGGGGACCGTATTGATGTGCGCCAGTGGTGTGCGCAAGAGTGCGAGGGTCGACGACGAGGGAAGTGAAGACGGTGGAGGCCGGGTTAAGCACCGGGGCGTTGGAGAACGAGGAGAAGGCGAAGGACGCAGATGCGTCGTTTGCATTGGCACGACGTTCGTCGCGCTTCTTCTTGCCCTTTTCCGAGCGTTTACCTTCCCTACGCTTCTTCTTCTTCTGCTCACCGTCGGGCTTCTGCGAGGCAGATGACTCCTGTTGTTGGTTAAACTTGGGGTCGTCCCCCTTCCGCTTAACAGCGGAGATCTGGTTTGCCTGCTGAGCAGGCTGCGCATTCTTCGGGACGCGACGGGAGATGTGCTGCTGGTAGGCAGCGACGACACGTTGTTCGATCTGCACCAAGGTAGGTGCAGCAGGAGCGGGAGTGGCGGTGGTGACGGTGGTAGGGACGGATCTCTCGTTTACGGATTTCACGACGTAGTCGGCGTAGGCAGGGAGCTTGGCCAACACGAACATCCGCTGGATGTTCTCTGGGATCATATACGTAAGGGTGTTCAGCTTCGCGAACGAGCTGTTGAAAGCGGCAAAGGTCTTCCCCGGGTGGTCTTCCTTGGGGAAGTTGATGGCAAGCATCTTCTGAATCTCCGAGTACGCAGTGGCGTCCGACGTAGAGTCGTACCGCAACTTGATGGCGTTCCAGAGCGCAACGGAGTCGGGGTGAGTAGCGAGAGGGAACTGACTGGCGACATGCGTTTCCAGGCGCATACGCATAGAGCCGAGGACCCGATCGTCGTCGTCTATCCACGCATCGATCTGCGCCTGGGTTGCAGGCGGGGTATCAGTGATGGCGGGCATGGCGCGCACCATAACCTTCTGCCACAAGCCTTGAGAGCGGATATAATCCTGCATCTCCTCGGCCCAACACGTATAGTTGGTCCCATTAAGGCGGGTGATTTCCTTGAGAGCGGAGGACATAGTTGAATCTAGTTGGGATGAGACATCAGCGTTGCCTTTAATCGAAGAGGAGAAAAGGGAGCGGGTGGAACCGCGTCAGCGTGAACGCTCAGAGCCCATATCCTAGGGGGACATAGTCTCCCCATGGGATCTGACTCATAGTGGTCATGTCCCTTCTGAGCGTGACCGCATCAGAGGGATGCTCGGCGGTAGAACCGCACAGAGCGACCAAACGTTCTTGTAGGCAAGAACACCAGAGTAGTCAGCGGCGCTTTCGCGCACAGCTGAGCTACCCAGGGCTCATAACCTGTTGAGAGGGTTCCAGTGAGGAACTACTTCTGGTGCTTACCTAGCGGTGAGGTTGGTGAGTAACGTCGAACGTTGTGGTTACAAGTCAATTTGTATTAGAACTCAGATCGACTGAGTCCGAATGTGATATAGAACAAGCGTGGTAACTACCTTCTATACTATGAATGTACGCTACGTTCAACAGCTTTCGCTGATCTCGTACTCTTTGCAAAACTCCCCCAATGAAATGTTGTGAGCCATTGTCATTCTCCCAGGCGACCGAGGTTGCTGCGCTGCGGGAGGTGGCATGGCATGTGGCGCAGCGTAAGGGTATTGGTATGCTGGAGGTGCCATGTATGGCATATATGGTGGGGGATAATATGGGTGATAGCTGCCTGGCGGTAGTGGATATCCTGGGAAGGCTGCGGCTGGGACGTTCGCCACATCAGCAGGAACTTGAGACGAAAGAGGAGCTGCAGGAACAGATTTGATTTTCTTGTCTTCCGTGAAATGACTTGATGTCGGAGGAGCTGAAAGACCAGCTTGCCTGGAAGCCTTGTTACAAAGACAAGTTGAATTCTGGCCATACGACAATGAACGAAACGACTTACAATTGCATTTGCCCACACCTTGATACGCATTGGGGTGAGCTCAAAATAGCTACCCGTCGTGTTGTTCTGCCAACCACGTTTGCCTTCGAACATTGGGATCTTTCCCATCGGATATTCATTCTCTAAGGCCACGGCCGCAGCGCTCCGTTTCGCTGCCATCTCATCCTTACACACATGTTATAAACTCTCTATTTTGTGAATGAAGCTTACACTTACGATCAGTTCCTTCGTTGTCTTCTCGTTAGATTCTGCTTCGAAATCGAATGGGTGTTCAACATAACCGGAACGTTCAGTATCCCAGTCCTACGAGACAACCGTCAGTGATAATTCAGCATTGCTGGCGACTTACCTCCTCGTCTTTCACAGGCTTGGGTAAGTATAACCATACAACAATGTTCTCCGTAGCTCGCCTCATGCCGACTGCATCGATAAGGACGTCAAATCCTGCAACGTCTGAAATTTTCTTTCGCGGGGCCGATCGGGGCTCTTTTTCGAACTTCCACTCGAATTTCGAAACGGGAAGGAGCACCTCGCGACACGGAAGAGCCTTTGCAACCTCGCGTTGAAAATCGGAGAAGGGGCGAGAGGTATCGAACTTGAACGGCCCTTTGGTGGCAGTTGTTGTCATCGTTATCGCTTTTGCAACCTTTCCAGGTCGCTTCGGCTCCATGGTAGTCGTGATTGACGAGATCTCCATGTAAACCCTAAAAATGCGAACATCATTAGTCTTGTCCTCGGTGTCGTCAAGTTCACCTTCGGAGAATGAGTCTGCTGAGGGCTGCTTCCGCTTGCGGCTTGGGTTGTTGCTGTAGATAAATTTCGTTGTGCCTGAAGCATGTGAGATCAAATGATGAGTGTGTTGTTTAGGCTCAGAGACTACCTGCCTTCGACGACCTCAATCTTCAAGTCTGAGTTCCCCGGGGCGATCTCGTGCTTCTGGACATTCAAAACAGTGAGTATATGCAGATTCAAAGTTCACCTACATTCACTTTTGGTGCGTCCTTGAGATCTGGTGACTTCTGGTTCGACGGGTGGTGAGTTTCTGTTGACATGCTGGTGCCATTGTCCGACTCTGTCACATTCTTGTTGGTACTTGCGAGTTTGGGATTACGGAACTTGATTTTGAGTGGTGGTTGCACATTCCCGGGCTCACTGTTGGTATTTGCTGGCATGGTATCGATGTTTGGTGTACAAGATGAGGTCTACGAGCAGAGTAAGGACCATCTAGCCTAGGACCAAATGCGAGTTTCGAGCAGGCTCTCAAAATTTCCTTTTTTGGGTCATTGGCCGGCGCACAGAAAAAAAAAGGCCGCGAGTGCCATTAGTTTCGCAATCTGCTGTAAGTATTGATGAGAGTGGACGACATTTTCCTATTGATAGTAGGGTACGCACCACCAACACAGATAGAGCGTGTTAATCAACCTGACGCGGCCTCGAGTTTTCCCAGCGACCGTGAAGTCACAGTCCGGAGAGACTTTTGAAACTAAGTCGCGAAATCGATGCGAGTCGAGGTGAAAAGTCTTCATCTGACAAAGGCACCCTCCGCATTTACGGGCGGTGGGGATGGTAAGCAGTACATGAGGTACTGTTCCATTGCAGGATGCTTTAGTACTAGTAGCGGGAGTTAACCTAGTACGAGAGTGAACGGGAGTTAGCCTATAGAACCTTAGTCTGGTGACCAGACCTGTGACGGTGTTGCCGCGAACTGAGTCGAGCCGAATCGAAGTGTCGTTCCAACTTCGAAGTTCGAAGTGGAACGAACCGAGGTTATTCAGGGGGGGCCCTTGGACCTGAACCACCACCATGGTCAGGTTTCCCACGCTCCAAAAGAGCTGGCAAGGACGCAGAAAGCGGTGGGTACACCATAATACCCAGCCCCCCCCCAACGTCGAGTACGCTAGGGACACTCAACCACTATAAAAAGCATTGAACCGAAACCCAGAACCATGAAATGGCCCCGTAGAAGAAGGAATAACCAGTAAAAGACACGAAACTAACCTGACAAAACAGACTGAACAGTGCCAACTGACCCAAGTCAGCCTAAGAGCGACAAAGGAACATGTATACTAAAAACCCCACCAGACAATAACCCCACGACAGCCCAGAACAACGAAAGGAGGTATCCGTTAACATAACCGGATCAACGAACAAACCCCAGAAACCACCTAAAAAAGCCCGCCAGCACACAGACCAAAATCAGCAACCGGAAAACACCGAACGATTAAGTATCGAACGATTAAGTATTGGAGATGTACCACTCTCTCCCAAACAGCGAGATGACAACAGACATAACCGCCTCCACAGACAAAGAGAGAATCCTTCGCGTCCTGCTGACCGCTGCCAACTACGCCGCCGAAACAACAACAGTCGCCACCAATAACCACTTTCCGCCCCTATTCTCCCCCAAACTCCCTAACAGTTTCCCCCCAATCCACACTGCGTACCCAGACTCCCTCCTAGCGAGCATTGACCCACAAACGCGAAATGTTTGGCTCAACACGCCATACCCAAAAGTATTAATAAGCATATTCGGGTACAATGACGACCCCTCCTCCCCCCGCGCCCCAGCTATTATCGCCCTTCTCGAAACATACATGCGAGAAGCATGCACCACGCTCGAGCAATATACCCCTCCAACGATCATCCAAGCCATACACCCAGCCCGCGACAACACACTTCAACCACGCCCCGCCAAAGTCTTCCTAGCCTATAATATTACTACCGAAATGGCAGTACACCTAAACAGACAAGCCATCTGGTCTACGCGGGAAATAACATTCGAAACACGAGAATTCTCCACCATCCCCCTCCCCCCTATCGTGATAACCCTCAAAACGCCTGTGACTCCCCCATCAATCACTGTCTCACAAAAATTGCATTCGTTCCTAAACAGCGATCCGACCCGACAAGCCCTACAGGCGGCGTTCCAAGACTATCCAATAGCAGAACAACACGTGCCCGTCATAACGGCATCAATGACAACCGAACAACTATACAACCCTAACTTCCCCATATCCTTCGTAAACATCTGCCTCGACCCATCCACCGCCGACCCGGAAATCTGGTTTCGAATCAAACTAACCCTACAATCAATTGCCTTTCCCCCTTCCCTCAGCGCAGATGTGATATGCCACATTACGTGCAAGATATGCAACGGCACCACACACCCCACCCCACTCTGCCCCTTCACGAGCATTCCGGGATGGAACGGGCCAACCAACCCCAAGAAGAACCCACTGCCGTTCACAAACACAGCAGACGAACTAAAGAGAGAGAGAGAGGAGTATCAGAGATGCAGCGAGGAAACCCTAGAACTGATGAGACGAGAGGAAATATACAGATAAATATAAACAATGTAATATGAGGCCCTAATTTCGCAACTGATCTGTGAAAGGATGCAGTTCTTGTAACTCCGAGAAACAGTGTTCGCGTTCGGTGGAATGAACTGGCGGTGAAGAAGCATTCCAAACTGACAGGTAGCATGGAATATCAATCAGTATCCGAAAACTCGACGACAAATGGTCCATTGACCATGCTTCAAAAGCTCACGGTAGCACAGATGCCAATAGAGGATACAGGAGATCTCGAGTTCACACTCAACTTTGCGGTGGGATCTCCTGTAATGGTTACCGAGAATATTTGTCCAGCAGCCAACCTAGCGAACGGAACTCGAGGAGTTATCACTAATATCATTCTCGATCCACGGGAAAGAAATCAAGTCCCATCTTCATCAGATTCATCCGAGTGCAATCTAACTCGATTGAATTTTCCTCCGATCTATGTTGTCATTCGACTACCTCCAACTACTACGACCCACGTAGAGTTCAACGGTCTTCCTCCGAGACATATTCCGATCTTCCCTGTCACCCATCACTTTTTTATCAGATCGAAACCACGCATTCGTGTCACCCGACGTCAATTGCCACTCACACTGGCGCACGCATTCACCGACTTCAAATCTCAAGGTCAAACGCTTCCATACATTTTGGTCGATATAGGGAAAACAACGAACTTTGGACTCACTCCGTTCAACGCGTACGTCGCACTTTCACGCGGACAGTGTCGCTCATGTATTCGGTTACTCCGCGATTTTGAAGATAGTCTTTTTACTCAACATTCATCTGAAGCACTAAAGAAAGCAGACGCTCAGTTGGAAAAGCTTGTGACAACTACACATTGAAGATTTGAAGCAGGTGAATACGGAGCTACATAGATCACTATAATTTTTTTATCTTCTTTCTGTTATGGATCTACATAGATGACAATTTCTCTTTCTTTCCTATGAGACCATTGGTTATTGTACGATGTGTGATCTCTGTCGGGTGAAATAGGAAACAATCGGGTTGTATGATACCGTAATCAGTAATTATTTGCACTTATGTATGATTTGCACCCGAACGTATGGCGGAATACCTGCACAATTAATCCATCACATGTTTTCAAAGGCTGCACCGCGCTTTCTGATTGCAGGCGACCGCAGTTTTCGCTACCCCCGTGAATTTTCTTCAATTTTCGCCGCACCTGTCGCATTTTTCAGCCGCCGTTTTGATGCACTCGTTGTAAGACATAGAAACAAATTCATTGTCGTGTTGCTCATATTGTTTAATTGACTGCTGACCTTCTGAAATCTGTTGTTTCTCGCCAAGGCGAGAACTATGTGGACTGAACATGACAAATTTATTGACTGGGACTAGGTACGGGCAGGGTGATTACCGAGAGATACTACTAGAGAAAGGAATAGAAATCCTCGAAAGGCATGAGTGTATACTCATGATCCCATGGGTTGACAATACGAGGGGCATTGGGGGAATCGGGAAAATGACGCCCACGAAGGATGACATCGTTGTCGCTGACAGAGATGTTGGTAGGGGCGGACGATATCTTGCGGGGTGTCTTTATGAATAGTGGTATAGCCTTCGAGAAGGCTACAATGATTTCTAAGTAAGTATCCGGCAGCATAAATAGACATTGGCAATGTAAATACCATCTTTTCGCTTCTTGGCTGCGGGTGGGGACTGTAGTGGAGATCGGAGCACGCGAGAGCGCTTCCCTGACTGCGGAGGGGGCATCGTCGGATCCGTGTACTTTTGCACGCCTTTCCCCTTGCCGTGTGCAGCAGGGTCATCGAGGCCCAGGTCAAGCATAGAGCTTGTCAGCTTGAGATCCAGATCACCTCCACTATCAGAGGAGAGGCTGATAACTTTCGCATCCTGAGAATCATCAGCCATGGCATCCGACTCGGACTCAAAGTCAGATCCAACGATGCATCGCTCCTTATTCCATGACTCATAGACCTCATCAGGGATCACTTTCCGAGACACTAACAGGCAGTGTTATTGTCAGAAGTCAAACGACTTTCAAACGACTTACCAAACCACAGTGCACTATCCAAAATACCAGCTTTACCATGACCCTTGTTCACAAAGAGGGTATATCCATTAGGTTCGGCAACCTCCACAATCGAGAAAGTAGCTCCAGAGGGTACGAGCATGAGCCATTCAGGTTGTTGAGATGATTGAGACAATGGTAACAATCTGGAGGCTCGAGTTGTTTGCTTCCGAGTATCGGCGAGATAAGCGAAGATGTGCGGAAACCACTCATGGAGTTGCTTGTCTACCTCTACATAAGACCATGTGGCGTCGACGGTGATTCCTTCTGTTATAGTATTTAAAAACTTTTCAAACTTTTGCCTACAACGGTATTCGAACTCTGGACTTTGTCTACAACTTAGGGGCCAAGCCGGATTCATCTTTATCCGCTCCGGTAGTCCCTGTAGCATTACATAATCTATTACATAATCAGGTCACATGACAAAGGTCCAGACTTAGATGAGTCAGCAATGATGTCATGCCCTAGACCCTAATCCGTACCTGGTACCTTTTCTTATCATCGTCCCATTTACCTTATCTATCTTTTCCCTTGTGTTTTCCTTATTCGGCTGTTGGTCTGTGCGCACTTCTCAATAGTATATAAGTAGCCCTGTACTTATCACAGACCCCAGTCTAATCCATTTGTGACTTCACCGTCATTAAGCTGTAGTACTCAGCATATCCTTCGCATAGGCCTAGTGTTGCCTAAAGTCCCCGCTGTGTTGTGAGAGATCATAACACCTTCGTTAGGACCGGTCGAACTGATGAAGGACCCTCGATTTTTCATCACTTGCACGTCACGGGCAATTGTCTTTCCAGAGGGAGCCTTTGATTGTTTCAAGTGTCCGTTCTGCTGGAAAAACCCTCATGGTTGGCTCGGAGATAATTGTAAACTCTGGATGACTTACATCAATTCCGCAAACCACGATTGCAACAGAGTTGACATGAAATGTTGATGAAGGACTCGGAGTGGAACTGGTGTGGGCTGACGAACTGCTTGGCAGACGTGGACGGGTGGACCATCCTTTGGTAGTAGAAGCCTGTGCCAGTGCATCTAACTCAGCAACAAGATACTTAACGGAAAGTGCTTGAATCTTACTTTGCGAGATCCAGACGTTGCATTGGTACACGCAGCGCCTTTCTCCTTCTTCAATCCAAAAGTTGCCAGGGCCTCAGCTCTAGCCTTGGCTGCCATCTGGGTGAATGACGGTGGGTGTTCTGTTCGTTGAGAGGGTTTCAACGAGGAACTACTTCTGGTGCTTACCTAGTGTTGAGGTTGTTGGTAACGTCGAATGTTGTGGTTACAAGTTAAGTTGTATTAGAACTCAGATCGACTGAGTCCGAATGTGATATAGAACAAGCGTGATAAATACCTTCTATACTAAGAATCTACACTACGTTCAACACTCTCCCTTGCTAAGTGTACGGAGACACGTAAGCATAAATGAGGACTTCCGCATGATAGGTATCAGCGAGATCATCTGGTGTAGAATACCAGACCGAGTTCGGAGCGGAACTTCTTGAACTTGACATGTCTGAGGTTCTTTGTCAACATATCTGCGGGATTGTCAGTTCCAGGGATGTAGAAGAGTGCTACTTCTTTCCACTTCATTACGGCGTCACGTATAAAGAAGTACCGTAGTGGAATGTGTTTATTATGCTTCTCGGTAACGGGATTTTCACCCATGAATAGTGATCCTTGGTTGTCACCACAGACTGGTATAGCTTTGAGCTTATAACCTAGTTCAGAGAACATGTGGTGTATCCAGGATACTTGTCGTGTGCAATCGCTCAATGCCATATACTCAGCTTCCGTAGAATTGAGGGCGGTAGAGCTCTGCAAGTGCGAATTCCAAAGGAAAGCACCGTCCACAAGTTTCAGGAAGAATCCTGTCTGCGAGTGTCTTGTGATGGGGTCTTGGCCCCAATCAGAGTCGGTACAGGCAAAAATGCCATTGCCAGATGCACCATTAAAGGTAAGGGAGTATAGACGAGTACCGACGAGGTATTGACATACGTACATGGCCCTATCCAAGTGCTCCTTAGTAGGATTGGCAGACTGCCTTGCAAGTTGAGTAACTGCATAGGCGATGTCTGGGCGTGTGCCTAACATCAGGTATAATAACGAGCCTATCACTGTTTGAAAGCGCGTCCGCAATTCGAAGTTAACGGGGGCAACATTCTTCTCTGGGTAATAACCCTAAAGAAGTGGAGTGGGTGCAGCTTTAGCATTCGTCATGCCGAAGCGTTCAAGCACCTTGTCGAGGTATTTGCACTGATCAATATGCAGCTTTTTGCCTTCTCAACGAAGTTTCATCCCAAGGAACTCTTTGGATTCCCCGAGGTCTCGACATTCCCATGTCTTCATGAATGTGGCTTTTAGCTTGTCTACGACAGCTTTGTTTGGTCCACAGAAGAGGGCGTCATCAACGTAGACAATCGCAATGACGATATCATTTCCATTGCGGTATATGAACAGGCCGGCGTCAGTCTTGAGCCTTGTGAAGCCAAGTTCAGCCATGGACTTGTCTAATGTGCGCCACCAGGATAATCCTGCTTGTTTGAGGCCATATATAGCACATAGTAATCTTAGGACTTTGCCTTTTTTATCAGGTGGTGTAAAACCCTCAGGAAACTCCATATAGAGTTCCTCTTCCAGTTTGCCGTATAGGTAGGCAGAGCGTACATCGAGACTGGTGATGTACCAGTTCTCTAGTGTGGAAAGGGCGAGCATACACCGCACCGTTTCGTATCGTATGACTGGGGAGAAGATCTGATCGTAGTCTACGCCTTCAACCTGTGAGAAGCCTTTGGCTACTAGGCGAGCGCGTTTACGACCGTCGTCAAATACCCAGCGATTTTTAATGATCTTACGATCAGCTGGTCGATCTACAATCTCGTAAACCTTGCGATCTTTGAGCATCTGAAGCTCTGTTTCGCAGGCTTGTCGCCAGAGTTTTTGTTCCTCGGCAGGAAGTTTGAGTATATCACGGAATTTCCATTCACGATAGTTGGGATTACTCATTTCATCCGGAATATAAGCACGAGAGCAAAGATAGTTAATCAATGCCTCTCCCCCTTCCCTGGTTATGCGTTCGATCTCGTCTTCCGAAGGATCAGAGTCAGGCATGGAATCTGGGATCGGTTGTTCACGCTGCGGTTCTCGTGATGATTCGCCATGTCCAATTAGCTTTTCCCAGCGAGATCTCTTCTCAATGTCCTTAATCTGTTGTAAAGGATGATGATCTTCGCCATAGACGTTCCCAGGATGAGTAGGGGGTCGGCGTTCACGTTGAGATCGGCGAGGTGGAGCATCGGGTGGTCCAGCTGGTGGACGAGCAGATGGCGGTGTGACAGGAGGTGCAGGTGCAGGTGCAGGTGGGGTTTCCGGGTGTGCTGGCTGTGGATCAGGGGCGGGATTAACCGCATCAGACTGATCGTCAGAGGAGTCAGAGTCCGAAGACTCGCTTTCATCATCGGTGTGTCGATGTGCTTCAGTGGGTGGGTGACTTACGGGCCTGTGAGGGTGTGCACCGGAACACTTAGGTAAATTGTTTGACCATTTTAAGGGTCTGGTCCTTAGTGCGTATGAGGGCGAGCCAGGACATTGACGTGAAGTCATCGTAGAATACGACCACATATTTAAACTTATGGTACGATTCTATCTCAAACGACTTGAGAACAGAGTGAATCAACTCAAAAGGAGCGTTTGCGTGTGTCTCAGTATGAGGAAACATCCTGTTTGGCTGTTTTCCCAGTTCGCAACCGGGACAAATTGGAGGGTTGGACGGAATATCAACGTCTGTTACGATCACTATCTGCCCCTATCCTTTTTCCTTGTCTCCGTCTCTCCCCGAGTCCTTCCTTGACTTCCCCGAGTCCTTTCTATCACATAGACACTTGATCTACTTCATCGATCCCTAATCCGCACTCAGATCTCCGATCCTAGCTCTAGCCCTCGACTTGTCTGCCTCGTGTCCCACCTCGTGGACCCTCCAGTGACTCACCCGCCTCATGTCCCATCTCATGGACCCTCCAGTGACTCACCTGCCTCGTGTCCCACCTCGTGGGCCTTTCTCTGACTCGTTTACCTCGTGTTCTCCAGACCTATCTTATATCCGGTATGCATTTCCTTTCTCTTTGTCATTCCTTTGTCATTCTGTCTTATGCCTCCGTCCGATCATCGGACATTCATCATTTACCCTTAGTCTTCCCTTTCCCTTCTGGTTGCTTAGTCATTACCTTTGGGATCATACTTAAGTCCCAGGTTCTCACGCTATGACACTCTAACCTTGGTCTACCCGGTCACCCAGCTACCCAGCCTAGTGTCCTACCTAACTATCTCTCTCTCTTTCCTAGTGTCCAAGCTCTCTATGCAATCCATTCCTTGTTGCTAGATCTTGCCAAGAATCCCTGAGTCGTCGCTCTACTCTTGAGTGAGCGCTTGAGTCTTGTCTGGACATCCCAGCAAGCTCTCTCCTTGTTCCAACCGGGTCTACGTTTGGGCCTACCCGGCACACACGTAACAACGTCCGGGAAATCTTTGAGATGTTTGTGTGCGTTTTGAGCACGTCACGCGAGGGATGACCGAGGTGGCGGTGTAGCAAGTCATAGTCCACAGCGGCCATGCTGGTAGGCTTGGCATGTGGTTTGACGATTGGAGCTTTGATCCAGTACATGGTATCTCAACCATGTGAATGAAAAGATAAAATGGTCTTTTTAATGCAGGTGTCGTGGAATTTGATACCGTTAGGAACAGCTTTCAGTGTAATACACTGGTCTTTGAGCAGTGTGCCCATCGAGATAAGCTTGATGTTGCATGTGGGCATGTATAGTGCCTATGCCAAGAATTGGTGCACGACCGTTCGCTGTCTGTGAGTACTCAGGCTTGGTGAAAGTGTTGTACTCTGCGAAGTCATTCATATTATGTGTAAAATGAGCTGAAGCTCCTGAATCTAGCAGCCAGATGTCTGCTGGTATATCATTTCCATCGCTTTTTTGCTTGCCCTTATTGTTCTTTGAACAGTTGTCACACAGTGAGAACGGGGTAGCAATAGATTTCGAACTATCTACTACATCAGACATGTAATAATAAAATGCATTTTTCTGAGGCGAAGGCCGCACGTCAGTGTCTGTGTAGAGAAAGAGCGGGAATGGGACTTGCCAGATGTCAGCGGCCCCAAAGTCGAAGTACTGCGAGATAAACTCGTCAGGTTCTTCGTTGCCCAAAGGAGACGGTATCCTCGTTCTCCGCCTCATACTCCTCGTCGAGGGGCATGATGGAGGCGATCTCCATCTCCGCGTCTTCGATCATTTCCTCCAGGCGCTCTACAAGAGAGCGGGAGGGGGTTTCGTGAATACGGGAGAAACCAGAGGGGGTTCCGTGAATACGGGAGAAACCAGAGGGGCCAAAGTAGGCCGCACCGAGCTGGTTCTGGAGAGTCCTATGGTCATTGACCGGGTACTAGGACATCAAGGCGCCATCCTTCTTGTAGAAGGGCGAACACAGGAGAGAGACGGGGTCTCGTAGTCGATGTGGCAGTTAGCCGCAGGGTCGAGCATACAGATTGTCTCCATGGTAGGGATAACACCCAGCCGGTCCGCTAGGGAAATGGTGTTCCGGGTGTGGGGAAAGGTGGGGGGACCATAATGATGGGCGCCAGTGGTGTGCGCGAGGGTGCGAGGGTCGACGACGGGAGAGGTGAAGACGGTGGAGGCCGGGCTGAGCACCAGAGCGTTGGAGAATGAAGAGAAAGCGAAGGACGCTGATGCGTCATTCACATTGGCGTGACGTTCATCGCATTTCTTCTTGCCCTTCTCCGAGCGTTTACCTTCTCTGTGTTTCTTCTTCTTCTGCTCACCGTCCGGTTTCTGCGAAGCAGAGGACTCCTGTTGCTGAGTGAACGTAGGGTCCTCCCCCTTCTGCTTGATAGCGGAGACCTGATTTGCCTGCTGAGCAGGCTGAGCGTTCTTTGGCGCACATCAGGAGATGTGCTGCTGGTAGGCAGTGACGACGTGTTGTTCGATTTGCACCAGGGTAGGTGCGGCGACGGCGGGAGTGGCGGTGGTGACGGTGGTTGGGACGGATCTCTCATTTACGGATTTCATGACGTAGTCAGCGTAGGCGGGGACCTTGGCCAACACGAACATCCGCTGGATGTTCTCTGGAATGGTATACGTAAGAGTATTCAGCTTCGCGAACAAGCTGTTGAGAGCGGCAAAGGTTTTCCCCGGATGATCTTCCTTGGGGAAGTTGATTGCGAGCATCTTCTGAATTTCCGTATACGCAGTGGCGTCTGACATAGAGTCATACCACGTTTTAATCACATTCCAGAGCTGAGCGGAGTCGGGATAAGTTGCGAGAGGGAACTGGCTGGCGATGTGCGTTTCTAGGTGCATGCACATGGAGCCGAGGACCTTATCATCGTCGTCTTGCCACGTGTCGATCTGCGCCTGGGTAGCAGGCGGGACATCGGTGACGGCGGGGATAGCGCGAACCATAACCTTCTGCCAAAGACCTTGAGAGTGGATGTAATCCTGCATCTCTTCGGCCCAGCGAGTGTAGTTGGTGCCGTTAAGGTGAGCGATCTCCTTGAGTGCGGAAGACATTGTTAAAGCTAGTGGGATGAGACGTCAGCATTGCCTTTAATCAAAGAGGAGAAAAGGGAGCGGGTGGGACCGCGTCAGCGTGAACGTTCAGAGCCCATATCCTAGGGAGACATAGTCTCCCCATGGATTCTGACTCGTTGTAAGAATGCTAAACCCTCTGTAGGAATGGAAATCCCGAGAAGGTCAATAGCAAAAGATAAAGAAGGGTACGATAAGTTCGACCCTAAAGGGATTCCAGGGAATGAAGACAAGCAAAAGGACTCGTTTCCGGCGTACCAAACCATTGAAGAACCGGAAAATGACGTTCCGTACGAACAAATGGTTGTTCCAAACCACTTCCTTGTGGTTAGGACTAGTGGAACGAAGGTAAGAACAGACGGAAAGTGTGGACGAAGGTTCCGGAGTTTTAGAGAGAGAGGTTGTTGCGTGGAGAAAAGAAAGGTCGATTCAAAATAAGCGGGGTACGGTCTTTTGTAGTCCGGGCCACATAGCGTAGTCCATTTGTACCCTGATCCAGGGCCAGCTGATCACCAATTAGGCCGTGCTCTACTGGCCGGCTAACGATTGGCCGCTGGTGTATGGTCACCTAGGTTAGGGATCGGCTAGTAATAGAATGTACATGTAGAGTAGGGATCAGCCAATGTACCATTGTGCCCTGGCAGTGGGAATGGCCAACACAAAGGTTCCCTGAGGTAGGACCTGGCCGACTGGTGCTAATCACCCAGTCCTGCCTGCATCAGGGTTTGGCCCAAAGAAAATAGGGATAGGCCGATGTGTAAACCCTCCATGTGTAGGGAGCAGCCGATGCAGGAAATGTTTAGGGGTGGGCATTGGCCACTGAATCATGTCTCCTACAGCAGGCATGGCCGATAGATTGAGTGTCAATGTGTAGGGATGGGCCGATGGGTTGAGCCTCAATGTGTAGGAATGGGCCGATGCAATCAGTGTCAATGTGTAGGGATGGGCCTATGCAATCAGTGTCAATGTGTAGGAATGGGCCGATGCATTGAGCCTCAATGCGTAGGAATGGGCCGATATACCTATTGTCACTAGGCAGGAATGGGCCGATGCAATCAGTGTCACTAGGTAGGGATGGGCCGATGCATTGATTGTAAATATGTAGGAACAGGGTAATGCAAACCTTGTCCTTGAGTAGGCATGGGCTGATCCAAAGCAAGCCACTAGGCATACTCCGGAATCACTAAGAAGCTCTGATCAATCAATCAAAGACCCTAATTGATTGCCGAGGTCCAGACTCACCCTCGCCCAGCCAGCCCCATTGGCCAATCCTGACGGCCGACTGATGATTCAGATCGCCTTCCAATCCTCTGAATCTATATCTAACGTCGCCATGGACCCCTCTAGCAGCCGAAATGCTCTCGAATATCTTGCTCGCCCACAGCTCAGGGAGATCGACGATCTCGCCCATCGTCGCACCTGGGCACACATGGTTTTGCAGGCAGCGGTACAAAGCTGTTCTTCAGATCGTCTATCATTCGACTGATCATCCTCTAGCTGACTGCAGGCATTATGTCTCCCAGTGCCTCCCCATTTTCCCCACCTGTCTTGGACGCCATCCGCGACTCACTGGACATAGTTGCGTCACGCGTCTCAGGGTTGGCCTCTGCTGCCAACCCACCGGCCCCCCCTGCTCCCATGGGCCCATCAACCCCTCGGCCAATTCTTCGGTCACCTGTTGATCTCCCTCTCGCTGGACCATCGAACCTATGGCTGCCGCCTAGGGGCCTTGAGGCTGTATTGGGGGTGGAGGTTCGAGGTGGAGAGCTATGCGAACAGTGTGAGGCAGCCGACGAGCTCTTGTGCAATGGAGGCTCATTGGCTCGGCCTTGTCATCGGTGCCTTGCTGAGGGTCTGCCATGTAGTATGTCCACCCCTACACAGACCCTGCCCACCACCTTGAGAAAGCGGCCGAGGAACCATTGTGAGTCAGCTAGTTACTTCTCCTCTTCATCGGCTCACAATCTTTGCAGAATACTTTGTTATGCTTCTTAGATACATGCTCATGATTATGTTTCATTCTCATCGTGCATTTCGACTACAATGTACTGTAATATTAGGTTTACTCAATGTTGAGTGTTTGTCAGGGCCGGCTGCATTTGCTCACTGTGATACGAATTTCGGCTGGAGTACAAGTCCTTCGGCTGGCATATGTAGAATATTCTACCTATCCCCAGACTCTTCTGCATGGGTTCTACCCTCCTGCTCACGAATCCATTGGGTGAGCATTATCAACCCTCTCGCCCTGTTCCATGTCAGCACCAAGCTCCTATTCATTTCTCGTAAAGTCATGGCTGCCTCCACGAATTGCCCATGCAAGCTCTGTTGCATCTCGTCGATGTCGCCCTGAAGCCCAGAGCTATTATCAGCATTCTGAGCAAGGGCGAGCGGTCCCTATTCCAGATTTTGAGTACCCATGGTGCTAACCCAAGATACTTCTGGTAACTCACCCCGAAGAAAGCCTCTGCCGGCCCGATGAAGTCCCCGAACTCCTGCCGACGATAGTCAGCAGGCAAGCCGTTGCTGCCTTCTAACCACCACTTGTGCTGCAAATCCATGGCCGACAATGCTCGGCCGCACCTCAGCGATGTTTGTTGCATTATATGCAATTGGCTCCCAGGTGTCATTGAAATTTCCTGGCGGAGCTGGCCATCCTCTAAATCGCTCACAATAATCAGCAAGATGACCCGATCCAACAGAGGGATGTGTGGCAGATCGTTGTGAGCGATTGATTTGTATGCCATCAACCGATTCACTACAGCCTATTGTTTGGCTGTTAACAATCCTGCAGGAAGTGTGCAAATCCATACTCACCACTTCCTCCCTCAGGGAGACCATTGCTGCAGGAGGCCATTGTCCTGCCTCTCCAACGGCTGCCTGTAATCTGCAGCCGAAGTACACCAACAAAGTGTATGTTTCAACTTTAGTGAGCATCGGATGTTTGATGGAGAAGGCTGACTTTCGGCCAGGCTATCTTTGCTCCAGAGTTCAAGCACATGGGTTTCCCACGCCTGTCATGGATGTATTCCCAAAGTGTCGGCCGGATATTGATAGCCCATTGGAGCCGAGGAACCGACCCGAAGGACCCGGCCCCAAAGGACCCGCAGACGCTCCCATTTCTACCTATCTGTCGAGGGTTACACCACGACTCCCTTGATTCACTATGGACCCACCTCATGTTACCTCCGAGGAATTAACTGATACCAACTTCGCCCTCTATCTCAACGATCTGTTGGCAACCTATGTCCAGGCACGTTTTCGGGAGGAGGTGCTGCGCTTCCGCAATCAAACCACCGAACCTGTCTTGCCAGATGTTCAAATTCCTGTTAATGCTGTCATTGAGGCCGAACGCATGGTGGTTGCGATGGTTTCAGCCTTCCGCCGTCCAGGCAAGCTATTATCCATGAAAGGCCATTCAGGCAGCTGATGTTCGGCCGCAGTCCGCCTGGATATTCAAGCAGAACAACTTGCATCGGTTCTTGGATATATCGAGTCTGGCATAAATCCAGATCACGAACAAAGGATTTCCGAGCGGCTTCCCTCCCTTCCGACCACTTTCATAGATTCGCCTTGCATTGTCACAGATCAAGCTGGCCGCATCCTACTTTGGTATCTCCCATCGCCACTCACCTCCGAATTTCAGGTAGGCCTAGTCTGCTGAATGTGTCTTTTCAAGCCTCACTCGGCTGCCTAGTCATGGGTGCATAACACTCTGCCTGCAATCCAACCGCTTCTCCAATCCACCATCACAACCCCTCTGTCATCGCGTCATGGTTGGCGGACAGCCAATGCCCTCTTTTCCCAGGAAGCTGTATTCCAGGGGTCATTGAACATCTCGCCTGGCTGGTTTCCCCAAGCTCATAATGTATGTCCAATTCACCTTGATTTATTCAATTCAACGACCTGATCTCTTGCAGGCCAGTAACTCAAGTCCAGCGCCGTCTGTCAACCTAGCAGACCCGAGCCTTGCGGCTTGGTTAGAAGACATGTTGGTCCCAAACGCGATCCTCTCGGCCGCCTACAGTATTATGCATCCCAGGGCTTACCAATCTGGCTCAGGGAAGGTTGGCCACATGGGCCTTAACGAGCGGCCGCACGGAGATGACTGCCATCATGAGGCAGTGGGGCTCGGTCTTCAATGCCTTGTCGGTCATGGTCAATCGAGCCACTCCTTTGCATTGAGACTCGGGATCTATGTCACAGGGGTTAGATCTGCTGGCATCCTTCGGTGACTATGATCCTGGCTTAACAATGGAGCTGCCTACGCTCGGCATGACCCTTCATTATCCTCCGGGCACCGTGGTAGCATTTTCTGGGCGGATCATCCGGCATGGAGTTCCTGTGGTTCAAGGAAGTCGGGTTTGCTTGGCATACTACATGAGGGAGAACGTTCAACAGGCCATGAACCTCTTCGATGTAGATTGGGTCAATGTAGATGACGTAGAAAATCTTGTCCACCGTACTTGAACTAACCCTGACAATGATCTCTGAGCCTGGCATACATCCTTTTCTGTCTGTCTGCATATGCCCCGGCTCCCACCCTTCCCTGTTCTTTCGCATTGTTCCCTTTTTCGCTCCAATCGCCTGCCTTATGAGCAAAGAAGTTCGCGGTCCAAACCTTTTCTTGAACCAAAAGCTCAGTTTCTTCTTTCCATCTATCTCTTTGGGCCTTTGCTCTGAGCCAATGCACCCGATAGACTAGCATAGAGATTCAGCCGAGCCGAGAAGCAGAGAAGCACTCTCACATTCAGACATCCAGTTACTCATGACCACGTCCCTCAGTATATCCATGGTCCAGAACCAAGCGAGGGTATCATCTCGATGTCCACGAGCATTCGGATTGCTCACGGCCGTTGACACCTTCAAGTCTTTCTTGCTGATCGGCCGATACTTCTCCAAGTCTTCCTGGCTAGCGTCCAAGTCTTGGCGATCTGTCATTACAGAATGCAGGTCACCCACCCATCCTTATCATTTTGACAAAGTTGGAGTCGGCCATTTGGAAGTCCAGCAATTCCTGTCTGTGAGGGCTGCTCATTCCCCTTGTGGATGGGGACACAATGTTCAAGTTTGCCCATAAGGTTTCGATTATCTCCCCATCCACCCGCCCTGCCCCTCGAATAAAGTTGGGTGCGAATCTCTGGAAACATTCAGCCTGATGACCATGCACATGTCATATGCCTATCCCTGGCACCAACTCCACGGCCGATGGTATTTTGACATATTCGTTGCCCTTGAGCCGCAGCCTCAGCCGCTTCATGTATTGGCAATTGATGTCATAGAAGAGGATCACCCTTTGAATGCCAGCCATGTTGTATTCCAAAGCATGTGCCAATGCATAATCCATATTGACCTGCCTGTCATTGTGGTCAATGCATCCGTTTCTCGGCCGGCGGCCGAACTTGTTACCTCTCACCCTTCTGGAAGTCCACCACTGCATGGGGAATGAAGCATCCATGTCTAGCACACGCGCACCCCCCGATTCCTGTGGCCTCTAACTTTTGTCGGTTGGCATTGGCCTGATTGACTGCTCGATGGTTGTTACAGTTCGACTTCTGCCCAACGCAGTCAGCAATGTCTTTGAAAGCCAAAATGTCAATACCTCGACGGGATGATTCGTGACTTCAAGGTACTCCTTGTATCTCTGGCTTTCTACCATAAACCCTGTCCCAGGCATCAGCCATACTTGGTCATCAGGCCTCTTGTCAGGCAAATGCTCCGCCTTGAAATTGCCGTCCATAAC
>JBBPTG010000195.1:0-45935 GCA_038093975.1 Chalciporus piperatus
GAGTACTGAACCACCTATCCCGGGGGATAGTCAAACACGCTCTAACATTGACACCACGATCGACGAGGAACTGAGCAATGGATGTTATATCACCGAAGATCTCCCTGACCGGATGTTCGGACATTTGGTGCCGACCGAACTGGCGAGAGATATTCTGAATCTTTTCATCACTTCCGGTTATGTCAAGGTCGCGAAGGAGCCAGGAGTTCCCGGATCTGATGACGTAGAACATGCTTTGGATCAGGCGTTCCAAGACGCTAAGGAGAATGGCTTACGTCGCTTGGACTCTCAGGAACCCACATATACACAGGGGAAGACCGACTCGGAGCGGACCGCGTACTCATGGGAGTGGCAACAGTTTCCATCTGAGCCCATTCAAGAAGACCAACTCGTCGAATACCTAAATGTTGTCATCGAGCATGCGTTCCATTTCGCCCAAACAGCACCGCTGCTCGTTGCTCCGAACGACCGCTTGCATCACCGTTTCGCCGCTCCCCTCGACAAACTCCATCCTCTCCCGTTGTCTTACGAAGCCGACGGAGAAGATATGCGACCTGAATTTTTGCTCTTACCAGTCGCCGCATTCCAAGGAGACTCTCAGATGGTCGACGCACAATATGTCAATTTCACTGCCGTGCGCGCCGTCGGACACTCGAAGACCAGGGATATGTCATACGGGGTTAACCAAGTACCGCGCTACTTACGGGTAATGAGGCGATCTCAGCCGTGGCTCCACTTCGCGATCGCCATGGTTATCACCAAGGACAAGCTTTGCCTGATGCGAGGAGATAGTAGTGGTATGGAGCGCGTCCACTTAAGTCTTTCGGAGGGCAGGGGTTGTATCGAATTCATCCGAATTTTGCTCGGCCTTGCCTTGGCGGACCCAGTGGATCTAGGACAGAATCCTGACGTTGAACTCGATTCTGAGGTTCGAACGCTTGTCTCCGCAAGCGAATCTCTTGCTGTCTCTAGGTCACCCTCGCCCATCCATTCTACGAATGCAACTCACTCGACGAGCTCGAGTTGCGCGACCACATCTCAGCAGTCCGCCACATCCAAGCGGAAACGCTCAGACGCGGATAGTGACGTTGATCCCCGAGAGCGACCCTCCAAGAAAAGGAAGATCGTCGATGTCGACCGTCGGGTATTCTTCCCAACCAGATTATACGGGCACGTGTGTCAGGGACTTTTGTATTCCGCCAGTTCTATCCGTGGGCGGTGCACTGTTGTTTTTTGTGTTACCGAGCCGGCCTCTTTGGATCGCCTACTGGCACTCAAGATGGCGTGGCAAGACGCAGACCGCTTCGCTGACCAGGAAAAAGTACTTCAAAAACTGTCACGACACGGAGGTCATCCTAACGCCATCTTGCCACGAAAGTTCGTTTTCTTTTCTTTGTGCCAACGCGACGTTTGCTGATCGTAGTGCAGACACTTTAGGGCATTGAGGAATGGGAAATATTGCAGTACTTGGGAAGGGATCAGAGGGTTTCTGGAAGATCAGCATGCAGGACTCGGAGTTGAGAATCGCTTCCTCGTTGTTTCCCTCTCGGATCTGAAGCGTCCGGTGAAGTATTTTTGGGGTTTGCACGACTTCGTACGAGGCTTTCGTGGTGTGCTCCTAGGTATCATTCTCTCTATTGTGCCTTGCGCCAGGCCATACTTATCCGGTTCTCACAGGTCACGAATACCTTGTCAGCATCGGTATTCTCCATCGGGACTTCAGCGAGAACAACATGGTTCTTGGACTTTTTCCGGGTGATGAGAGAGGTTATTTAATCGACCCGGACATGGCCATTCTGCGAGAGGCCGCGAAGCCTACGCAAGCCGTACCGCCACCTGCGTCTGGTGACCACAGCTCCGAGTCATCCAGTGACTCAGACGATGAGGATCCCCCCATCAAACAAGATGAGAACACGCCGGTCAAGGGCTTGCGCACTGTAAGCATCCTCCTGAATTGTAATCTGTCCATTTGCTCACTTCGCCTTCAGGGAACCACTCCCTATATGTCCATCAACGTTCTCCGTGGCGGCAATCACACACATTTCGATGACGTGGAGTCGTTTCTTTACGTTCTTCTGACGTCAGAAGGAATGTACCCGCACTCAGGTGTCGTTCACCCATGTTCAATTGTCATGTAAACAAGTTTAACTTCGCTCCGGGTCGATGTTCCTCCTATGTGCAATATGGAAATACTCTGTAGTAATCTTCCGGAACTTGGAGTGCTGGACGGGAGCACAGTCTGTTGGCGGTCTCGCAATATCAACTTTTCGGTCGTGTTGGACCGTGCGAGCTTTGTCCACATTACATACGCTGATACCGTTGATTTTCGTGATCATGACCACTATCAATCCGCTTCGTGGTCGAGGCAGTGGTGTGTGCATGATTACTGCCCCCCAAGCGCTCACCCTCAACTTTCGTTACTCACATTTCAGCACTGCCAGTCTTCGAGGACATCTCCGCCACGGTGTTCAAGCAGCCGTTACTCTATGGATCAGGACATCGTGAATTCAATATGACCGGGCCAACAACAAGTTATATCTCGAAACTCTCATTCTATTTACAATCATTAACCCCGGCTGGGCGGAGATCACCCGCCGCAGATTGAATACCAAAGATGCCTCAGGAGTCAGGGTTAGTGTTGCAGCCACTCCACCAATTATGTCCACCCCCCCACTGGCAAGAGATTGATTTCTCCTCAATCGACGTCCAAGCGCCATACCCAAACGTTTCCGTCACCCACGCCAAGCTTCACTCGTTGACACTCAGCATAAACGTGGGCTCCTTTGGAAGACTTCTGGATAGGTTGACCTTGCCCAAACTGCATCATCTCGACCTCACGCTCCCAAAGCACCCAGTCCGGCCGCATTCGAACTTGAAGGACTTTGTATCTCGATCGCAGCATCCCCTCGAGGCACTCGGGATCAAGGGGTTGAGGGTCTTCATCGAGGAACGGGAAGAACTCACATCGTCCCGGATTGAGATGGTTGGAAATACCTTCCACACATGAGGAGGCATGGAATACATTTTGTGAACATTTTTTGTGCAATCGATACCGAACGTTTGAACCCCTGCATTTGACAGGATGAAAAATCAAAACCACTCAAAGACCGATCAAAAAATTCCTCACGGAGCCCGGATGCACCTTCATGCGATATCCGAATGGGAAAGAAATTGCTGACATGGAGGACGATTGTTCGAACCGCCCATTTCCATTTGAGTCGAAGTAAGTGAGTCCCCCTTTTCTCGCTTAGTGATGGTACGCAGTCTGTCATTGGCGGACTCTGTTCCGGATTGGTTTAGCTTATACGCCCGAACAGCTGAATGATAAGTCTTGCCTTATTCTTGTCGTCGCTCCGTAAACCCGTCATGTAACGACTTGTTCTCTTGGCAGAGCACGATATCTCATGGCAGCGTCAGCAGTCCTAAACACTCACACCCAGTTTATCGGACTGCTGAATCGTTAATTCAATTCGGTTGTTCTCGATTGATGTGGAAAACAGGGTGCTGATGCTTGTTCCACGTTCATGGACACGTCAATTCGGAGTTTGGGACCAACACTACTAGGCGTGAATCATAATGGACCTTCCATCCCCGCATGTCACGCCGGTACAATGGGGCAGAAACTCGTCGAATTCCAAAAGCAGCTCACAATGACACTCTAGGACACTCTTCATGTGGGACTCACTGTCGTGTGTCACAGTGCGGGATCGGTATCAAGTTGCGTAGCATATGTCAGGAACCCCCGTTTTGGCCCGTTTGGGATTACCACCTTGTTCGGTGCGTACGAAGACTTTATGTAACCGATGCAAGGATCGCGGGGGCGCGCTTGAAGTTGCACTGGAAGTTCGTCGTCTTTGAGTCGGAGTTGTTCTGTGTTAGATCGACAACTTGAAGCGGCAAGTTCACCCCAAATATCCACAATTGCCAGGGACGACACAGTCGAGACTCTCGGCATCAGTGGCGTTAGTTGGACGCAACTAAAACTACCGAAACTTGAAGCTTGCAGTTCAACGCTTTGTCATTTGGCACCTTGCCAGCGGAGATTTGTGGACACAGCAAGACACGAGTTTTGTTCCACATTCAACCCTCTTTTTTGCATTGTCTTTCCTTCCAGGTCGTTCGGCCGCGGGAAACACGCCCGCGCATTGACAGCCCACCAGTTAGTTTAAAAGGCGTGCTTGCCACACCTTCGAAAGGTGAGATTGAGCTCTTCATCCCCACCTTTGAACACTACTCATTCTCGATCGGCTTATCTTCTTTCGTTCCGTATCACGCGATGTCAACTACGACCACCCCTAGTGCTGTTGACCCTGGTCCTTCAGCGAACCAGTACGCTAATATCTTACCAGTAAGCTTGTCTTAAACCTCTTGTTGCGTTCTTGCATCCTCACCTTCATGTAGTACGAACGCAATATGGCCAAAATTACTCAGCTCGGTCCTCCGCGGAAAGTTGTCGAGCCTAAGCGTACGGAGAATAACCCATCTCCTGCCAAAGCGAGCGCGGGATCCCGAGTCTCGGGGGGTAGTCAAACACGCTCTGACGTTGACACCGCGATCGACAAGGAACTCAGCGATGGTCGATATATTTCAGAGGATCTCCCTCACCATATGTTCGGACATTTGGTGTCGACTGAACTGGCGAGAGATATTCTGAAGCATTTCATCACATCCAGATACGTCAAGGTCGCGGAAAAGGAAGGAGGACCCCCTCTTACCGGATCTGATGACGTAGAGCGTGCTTTGGATCAGGCGTTCCAAGACGCGAAGGAGAATGGCTTACGTCGCGGGCACTCTCTGGTACCTCCAACCACACGGAAGAAGACCAAGCAGGTCGCGTACACGTGGGAGTGGCAACAGTTTCCATCTGAGCCTATTCCAGAAGACCCACTCGTCGAATTCCTGAATCTTGTCATCGACCGTGCGTTCCATTTCGCCCAAACGGCATCGCTGCTCCTTCCTCCGAACGACCGCTTGCATCATCGTTTCGCCGCTCCACCCGACAAACACCATCCTCTCCCGTTGTCTTACGAAGCCGACGGAGAAGATATGCGACCTGACTTCTTGCTCCTGCCAGTCGACGCATTCCAAGCGGACTCTCAGATGGTCGACGAAAAATATGTGAATTTCACTGCCGTGCGCGCCGTCGGAGAGTCGAAGACCAGCACCTTGTCAAAGGGGGTTCACCAAGTACAGCGCTACTTGAGGGGAGTGAGGCGATCTCAGCCATGGCTCCACTTCGCGATCGCCTTGGTTATCACCAAGGACACGGTTTGTCTGATGCGAGGAGACAGTAGTGGTACGGAGCGCGTCCATTTAAATCTTTCGAAGGGCAGGGGTTGTATCGAATTCATCCGCCTTTTGCTCGGCCTCGCCGTGGCGGACCCAGTGGATCTGGGACAAAATCCTGACGTCGAACTCAAATCCGAGATTCGTCCCTGCCGCTTACCCCCTCCGATCCGCAAAGCTCCATCTACATCGTTGCTCCAAGCAACGCTTGTTCGCACAAGCGCCCATCCCTCTCTCGGGAACTCTTCGGGCATGCCCGCGGCCGTCGCAGCGAATCGTGTTCAAACTCTTGATACCCCCTCTCTCTCTGCGACTCATTCTACGAGCTCGCCTGGTGTCGCCACATCTCAGCAGTCCGCCCAATCCAAGCGGAGCCGCCAAGCCACGGATGATCACATTGATCCCCCAGAAAAACCAGCTAAGAAAAGGAAGATCGTCGAGGTCGACCGTAGAGTGTTCTTCCCCACCAAAGTATATGGGCACGCGGGTCTCGGCCCTTTGTATACCGCCAGCTCTATCCGTGGACGGTGCACTGTTGTTTTTTGTGTTGCCAAGCCGCCCACTTCGAATCGCCTACTCGCTCTGAAGATGTCGTGGCAAGACGCAGCTCGCCTTGCTGACCAGGAAAAAGTTCTTGATAAATTGTCAAAACACGAAGGACATCCTAATGTCATCATGCCACGAAAGTACGTCTGCTTTTATTTGCACCAACGCGACGTTCGCTGATTGTAATGCAGACACTTTAGGGCGTTGAGGAAGGGGACAAACTGCAGTACTTTGCAAGGGATCAGGGGCTTTGTGAATCATCAGCTTGCCGGCTTCGGTGTTGAGAATCGCTTCCTCATTGTCTCCCTCTCGGATCTGAAGCGTCCGGTGAAGTATTTTTGGGGTTTGCACGACTTCGTACGAGGCTTTCGTGGTGCGCTCCTAGGTATCATTCTCTCTATTGTGCCTTGCGCCAGGCCATACTTATCCGGTTCTCACAGGTCACGAATACCTTGTCAGCATCGGTATTCTCCACCGGGACTTCAGCGAGAACAACATGGTTCTTGGACTTTTCCCGGGCGATGAGAGAGGTTATTTAATAGACCCGGACATGGCCATTCTGCAAGCGGCCGCGAAGCCTACCCAACCTCCCCTTCCACCTACGACTGCCGTCACTCGTTTCCGCTCACACAGGAACAGAAAACAGCAGGATCCCCTCATCAAACAAGATGAGACCACGCCGATCAAGGGCTTGCGCACAGTAAGCGTCCTCCTGAATTGTATTTGGCTATTTGCTCACTTCGCCTCAAGGGAACCACTCCTTACATGTCCTTCAATGTTCTCCGTGGCGGCAATCACACACATTTCGATGACGTGGAGTCGTTTCTCTACGTTCTTCTACTTTTCTTTTTCTCCTATGCAGGCCCCCTCGACAAGAAGGCTCTCCTTAATGCCCATGCTCACGGCTTTGTTGAATCAGTCGGCTCTGGTCAGTTACATCACAGGAGGAGTTGGCCCCCTGCCTATGCGGAATGGGTTGAAGGGAATTTTAAGCGGACAGCCAATGACAAGTGGTCCGCTCTAACCGAACACGACGCTGGAGACGCTCTTGTTACAAGTCCCGAGGTGCAGGAATGCCTCAAACATTGGCCCTCTGGACTACACGATGCGATCGAGGACATTTTGGTCAACGCGATGGACCTCTTCGCGGGTAGCATTATGTCTCATGGTACATTCCTCCGTCGCACCGAAGTCTCACACGACAAGTTCATTGCCTTGCTGGACGATTGGCTGGATGTCTACGCTGGCATTGAACTGGATTTCTCAAATTGCCCATTCCCATCTGACGCGAGCAAGTATGTTCTTCCTTTGAGTCATTGAGCTTCGCCGCTCACATTTAGTAGTCCTCAGTCAGCCTCAGTCGGCGAATAGATTTGTTGCTTCCATATGACGTCAGAAGCAATGTACCCGCACTTGGGCGTCGTTCACCGGTGGTCCATTGTCATGTAAACACGTTTAACTTCGCTCTGGCTCGATGTTTCTCCTATGTACAATGTAGACATACTGTGTAATCTCCCGGAAGTTCGAGTGCCGGACAAGAGCATATTCTGTTTCCACTCTCGCAATACCAAGTTTTCGGTCGTATTGAACCGTGCAAGCTTTGTCCGCATTATGCTGATACGATTGATCTCGGTCACAGTGGAATAAATCCGCAGGTGGTGTGTGCATGAGTAGTCGACTATCAACTTGAAGTTGATGTGGTTTATGTGAGAGAGGCAGCTGAGGAGGGGGATGAGGATGAAGGGGAGGACGAGCAAGCGGAGGACTCGGTGGAGGAATAGTAGTACTAGTAGGTTCCCCCCCCACTGCATCCTGAACTTTAAGTTGCCTCGCTAGTTCCGCTGCTGTATCGGAACATTAACGACATCATGATCTCAACCGGCATCCTGGCTTTTGTGTGTAAATTTGTATCGTACATGGCTGCCCTTGCCAACGGTGAAAGATAACCGTGTATATACCCATCCCTCGCGGGACCATTCTGACAACGTCTGACCCTCAGGGGCAAGTTACATTTTGGATTTTTTTTTATCGTAACCCTTAGCAAATAAAATGTCGTCAAATAATATCTGACCAGAGACTGTCGTATAGCTGGGCTCTCGCCAATTAGTAGTATGGCTTTGACCAAGCAAGCCAGCTCATCAAAATCCTCCTCGATATCAGACCCAAAGTCTGCCAAGTCCGCCATCGGTGCACCTGCTCAACTTGCCCAATCAAGTCGCAAAGGAAAACGTGCATGGCGAAAGAATATCGACATACAAGCGGTCGAGGAGGGGCTGGAGAGTTTGAGAGCGGAGGAACGAATCATCGGGTGAGCAAACTACGACATGATGTGTTCACGTAACCACGTTTGGATCTCATAAACTATCGCAGCTCGACATTGCAAAAACAGACAGATGATCAACTCTTTGTGGTAGACACGAAAGGCGACGATAAAGGTGTGTGGCTGAGCATTTTCGAGTTTTCCAATCAATCTTGACTGATCCTTCTATCGTCGATCAAGTTCGCAAAATACTGCCCCGGTATTCCAAGGCCCAACTATGGTCGACTAAACTTCTTTCTCAACGTTCTGCGGTACCTGCAGTCGTCTCGCGCACTACGAAACCGCAACCGAAGATTTCGAGAGCTGACAAAGAACGTCTATTGCGGATCGCCAAACGTCCCCGTAGAGGTCCGTTCAATGCAGTCATGGACCCATCGGAGTTCGGCGCGGGGAGTGCTGCAATCGATGTTTCGTATGCTGCAAAAAATAGTGGAGCGCACGATTTGTGGGCGCCCGTTGTTGAAGATATTGTCCCAGACGGCTCAGAAATGGTTCAGAAGCCCAAAATCAAGGTGCGCTGTCCTAAACTGATGACGAGTTTCTTTTCCCATCTACATCCTTACAGAGACCTGAACATTCGCACCCTCGAGATATCATCGATGTCCCCGCAGTATCTGTACCGCATCCAGGAGCCTCTTATAACCCACCGGTTCAAGCCCACGAAGAACTCCTCCTGGAAGCTTACCAAGTTGAACGGAAACGCCAGGAGGAAGCGGAAAAGCTCTCAGAAGCCAAGAAAAGGTTCGAGCAGGGTCGTTCATTTGCTGCAACAGGTGTCCAGGAGGGGGTTCCCGCCGGCATGGTCATTGACGAGATCAAAGATGACGTAGAACCCGTCACAGCCTCGCCTGCCGTGGTGCCGAAAAAGCTGCCACCAAGAAAAACTAAACAGCAGCGTGCGCGGATGGCAAAACAACGCGCAGAGGTATGCTTCGGCAATCATCAATTTCGATCACATTGTGTTGAGTTAAGGCCAATAGAAATATGCACTAGTTCAGAAAGCCGCTCGGAAGCGGCTTCTAAACTCGATAAACCAGATCAAGTCCCTCCGTTCTCAGATCGCTAATACCTCAGATGTTCATTACCAAGCACGGTTGGCGCGCCAGCTCGCGCTGCGAATGAAACTGCGGAACGGACTTGGTGGTCAACGACTTGGGAAGCACCGAGTACCCAAAACCGAGATTGAGGTCCAAATTGGGGAGGATCTCAGCGAGAATCTCAGAAACCTCAAGGTACGCTTCGCACCCTGTCTGGTCGTAGACACCTTCACCGACGAAATTTCTTGTTCCAGCCTGAAGGTAATCCTTTCCGCGATCGATTCGTGAGCCTACAACAACGCGCTCTCATTGAGCCACGGGCACCTGTATTGTAAGTGCTCGTGTTTCTGTCTCAGAATTTGCGTTAAGAAGCAATGTCATAGACCGACGAGACGCAAAGCCAAGCTGAAGGAGTACGAAAAACATGCATGGAAACGTTTCGAGTGATGCAGAGACCTCATGAATCTCTACTTATCTCGATTGTGGGTATCTACTACAACCACTCGCTCGAGATTCATTGTGTATTCCCCATCATTCGATCGAGAATGAAGTCTGCGCTCAATGTTCAAGCGCTCATCTTTGCACTGATTAGGTGATAGTCTGTGAGATACGGGAAGAATCCAGATCAATAACTTACTATGATTATGCCTTGAACTTTGAGATGTTTACTGCTCCCATTAGACGCGTCTCATGACCTCGGAGAGTCCTCCCGCCCCCCCCCCCCCCCCCATACGGCAGTTGCGGTCACGTGTTCATAACGATGCGTGCGCGGCTCCGACTGGAGTCTTCTAATAATCTACTGCCAGCAAGGATTGGGGGCTACACAGGCATGTTGGTTACGGATATACTCCGAACGGTGAGTTTCCTTTTTCTTTTCCGGAGGAGTACACGCGTATTAAGTTCCTGGTACTGGAGCTTCAGTCGATTGATGTTCAAGCAATCGTTGTAAGACTTTTTCACCTCCCCCGCTCGGCGAGATGACAATACCAATGATGGTGCATAATTTGAACTTACAGTTTCCATCACTTGACACTGCGTACTCTGAACACTTTACCTCAAACTATGCCGCGAAAAGCTGCGACATCCCTGCGATCAATGTGATCATCTCCGAGCGAAAGCAGCAGATCGATGACATCGACACCATGATTGATGAAACGCGATCTATTGCTGATAAGCTGCGCAGGAAGCGTGAGGAGATCGTCTCTTCGCTGAAAGCACACGAGGGGCTCGTATCTTCCCTCCGCAGCCTGCCGTTGGAAATTCTCAAGGAGATCTTTCTTCAATGCTTACCCCAAACGGACTACATCGAGCCCAAAACGTGGACCGCACCACTTCTCCTGACGGGGATATGTAAAGGATGGCGAGAGGTTGTGCTCGATACTCCGAGGTTGTGGAGTTCGTTGCGTGTCAGCAGGGCACGCTGGCAACTTGGCCCGTTCCCCAACTGGCATGATTGGCTCACGAACTCAAAGGGATGTCCATTGTCACTCGATGCCAGTATCATCCCACCACGCCGCTATTCGGGTTGGAGAAGAGATTGCTTAGAATTGTTAAAGTCCTACTCCAGTCGGTTGAAAGACCTCATTATCTACTTTAGCCAAGCAGATGGTCTGGATCTGCTGTTCAAGGATACCCCTATCCTGGAGCGCCTCTGCCTCTCCGGAGATATGGAAATGATGGGCGCGCAGCAGATATCAATTATTCAACCCCGACCTTACCTTCGCACTCTCATCATCAACACCACTTCTTTCGACGTCAATGTTTTGACGAGGTTCAAACCAGGATGGACGAACCTTACCCAACTATTCATGTATATCGAGGACTCACGCCCAGACGATGCCGTGTTTTGGATGCTCCTCCAAATATGCCCCAACCTCGATCACTTCGTTTACTCATCCGTTTCCCTTTCGAAGCACACTGACCCAGTCGCACTCACACATCCTAAACTTCGGCTCCTAGACATATCTGATGTTTATGAAAATGGATCGCTTTTGAACTTTGTTTCGCTTCCCAACTTGCGCCACCTCCATGTTCGCAATGAACCGAACACAGTTCCCTCCAAGTTCGAGGACATTTCCTTACCCATCCACCTCCCGCCAGCATCTGATGTAACACGACATCGCATATTCAGTATGAGCCTCAATAGCTCTAGTCCCCATGACCTCTTCGAGATCTTCAATCCAGGGTGGACAAACCTCACACACCTGGTGGTCGACCTCCAGGAATGAAGGTTACGGTATCGTCTGTGAACTCCTCCACCATTGTCCAAACCTCGAACACCTTGCCATCGACGCTTCCTTGATATTCCTTGGTCTCCACGCACCTCCTCCCCTGTCTATCATCTATCGCGTACTTCATTCGCTAAACATCAAAATTCACGGGGCTACCATTCTTAACGTTTTGAAACACATGACTCTGCCCAATCTACGTCACCTCGGCATCAGTCTCTCGAACACCTCACCGCAGATACATTCAACGTTCACAGAGTTCTTATCTAGATCACACTGTCCACTCGAGACTCTCGGCATCAGGGGAGCATGTATGTCCGCCGAGGAGCAGGAAGGTCTTACCACGTTGATACCTACATTGAAACATCTACACCTGTACGTCAAGGAGGGTAGCCATGCAGATTGGACGACGTACTCGTGGACACGGTGATCTCGGTGTTGTACAAACGTGTACTATCGAGGTTAGCTACCGTACAACTTGAATCAAGCAAAGATCTGGAGACTCTTCTTCTCTCATGATGTAATTCGCCAACCTGACCAAGGACCACAACGTATCTACAGAATTTTAGAGATTTCCGGAGAGATGTCTGTTCAAGAGTTATTTCGATTGGTAAGATCCTAGCCACGTTGGCTTACCCGTATCATACTGGGCATCGCGAACCTTTCTGGCGAGGATACACTCCTGGACCCTCACACTCCCTGGCAACCTGCGTCACCTCAACTTTCGTCACTCACATTTCAGCACTGTCTTGAGGACATCTCCATGTTCAAGCAGCCGTTACTCCATGTATCAGGACATCGTGTACTCAATATGACCTTAGTATGTCTCCAAAACTCTCATTCTCTTTACGATCATTAATCCCGCCGACTGGGCAGAGATCACCCGTGCCTCAGGGTTCGTGTTGCAACCACTCCACCTTTGTCCATCCCTCCAAGAGATCGATTTCTTCTCAATCGGCGTCCCAGCGCACTACCCAAACGTTTCTATCACTCACACCAACTTGAAGTTTCACTCGTTGACACTCAGCATAAACATCGGCTCTGTTGGAAGACCTCTGGATAGGTTGACCTACTAGTAACCCAACCTGCGTCATCTCGACCTCAGGCTCACGCTCCCAAAGAACCCAGTCTGGTCGCATTTGACATTCAAGGACTGTTTATCCCGATCGTAGCGTCCCCTCGAGACACTCAGGATCAAGGTTGTGGGTCTCCATTGAGGAACGGGAAGAAATCACATCGTTGATCCCTCCATTGAGAGGGTTGGAATTACCTTCTGCACCTAGTAAGGAAACACGGGATCCATCTCGTGAACGTTTTTTCTGAAATTAATACCGAACGTTTGAACCCCTGCATTTGACAGGATGAAAAATCAAAACCACACAAAGACCGATCAACGAATTCCTCACGGAGCCCGGACGCATATTCATGCGATATCCGGATGGGAAAGAAAAGCTCAACAGGGACATGACGCGAGGTCGCAGCTATACGCAGGTTCCTGACATCGATTGTCCGAACCGCCCATTTCCATTTGAGTCGAGTGGTAAGTCCCCCTTTTCTATTTCCAAGCTTTTCCGCTTAGTGGTAGTACCCAATCTGTCATTGGCGGGCACTGTTCCGGGGGGACTCGTTGGTTCTGCTGATATTGTATATCTCCGAACAGCTGGATGATAATCGGGTCTTATTCTTGTCGTCGCTCCGTAAACCGGTCATGTAAACAGTGTCAGTACATATAATGTCAGCGGGTTGTCCTCTCAGAGCACGATATCTCAAGATCTCACGGCCAACACTCACACCAGTTTATCGGACTGCTGAATCGTTAATTCAATTCGGGTGTTCTCGATCGATGTGGAAAACAGGGTGCTGGTGCTTGTTCCACGTTCATGGACACGTCAATTCGGAGTTTGGGACCAACACTAGGCGTGAATCATAATGGACCTCCTCCATCTCCGCATGTCATGGTACTTACAATGGGGCAGAAACTGGTCGAATTCCAAAAGCAGCTCACAAAGACAATCTTCATGTGGGACTCACTGTCGTGTGTCATGCATGTCAATTTGCGTAGTGATGCAAGGATCGCGAGGTCGCGTTGAAGTTGCACTGGAAGTTCGTCGTCTTTTCGGAGTTGTTCTGTGGTTATCTTCACCCCAGACATATGCACAATTGATGGAGTGCTTGTCTAGATCACACAGTCCGAGTCAAGACTCTCGGCATCAGTGGCGTTAGTTGGACGCGACTAAAACTACCGAAACTTGAAGCTTGTAGTTCGACGCTTTGGCACCTTGCCAGCGGAGATTTGTGGACACAGCAAGACACGAGTTTTGTTCCACATTCAACCCTCTTTTTTGCATTGTCTTTCCTTCCAGGTCGTTCGGCCGCGGGAACACGCCCGCGCATTGACAGCCCACCAGTTAGTTTAAAAGGCGTGCTTGCCACACCTTCGAAAGGTGAGATTGAGCTCTTCATCCCCACCTTTGAACACTACTCATTCTCGATCGGCTTATCTTCTTTCGTACCGTATCACGCGATGTCAACTACGACCACCCCTAGTGCTGTTGACCCTGGTCCTTCAGCGAACCAGCACGCTAATATCTTACCAGTAAGCTTGTCTTCAACCTCTTGTTGCGTTCTTGCAACCCTCACCTTGAGGTAGTACGAACGCAATATGGAAAAAATCACTCGGCGCCGTCCTCCGCGGGATGTCGTGGAGCCTAAGCGGACGGAGAGTAACCCATCTCCTGCCAAAGCGAGCGCGGGATCCCGAGTCTCGGGGGGTAGTCAAACACGCTCTGACGTTGACACCGCGATCGACAAGGAACTCAGCGATGGTCGATATATTTCAGAGGATCTCGCTGACCATATGTTCGGACATTTGGTGTCGACTGAGCTGGGGAGAGATATTCTGAACCATTTCATCACTTCCGGATACGTTGAGGTTGCGGAAAAGGAAGGAGGATCCCCTCTAACCGGATCTGATGACGTAGAGCGTGCATTGGATCAGGCGTTCCAAGACGCGAAGGAGAATGGCTTGCGTCACTTGGACTCTCTGGAACCTACAACCACACGGAGGAAGACCAAGCAGGTCGCGTACTCATGGCAGTGGCAACAGTTTCCATCTGAGCCCATTCAAGAAGACCCACTCGTCGAATTCCTGAATGTCGTCATCGAGCGTGCGTTCCATTTCGCCCAAACGGCATCGCTGCTCCTTCCTCCGAACGACCGCTTGCATCATCGTTTCGCCGCTCCACCCGACAAACTCCATCCTCTCCCGTTGTCTTACGAAGCCGACGGAGAAGATATGCGACCTGACTTCTTGCTCCTGCCAGTCGACGCATTCCAAGCAGACTCTCAGATGGTCGACGACGAACATGTCAATTTCACGGCCGTGCGCGTCGTCGGAGAGTCGAAGACCAGCACCTTGTCAAAGGGGGTTCACCAAGTACAGCGCTACTTGAGGGGAATGAGGCGGTCTCAGCCGTGGCTCCACTTCGCGATCGCCTTGGTTATCACCAAGGACAAGCTTTGTCTGATGCGAGGAGACAGTAGTGGTACGGAGTGCGTCCAATTAACTCTCTCGGAGGGCAGGGGTTGTATCGACTTCATCCGCATTTTGCTCGGCCTTGCCTTGGCGGACCCAGTGGATCTGGGACAAAATCCTGACGTCGAACTCGATTCCGAGATTCGTCCCTGCCGCTTACCCCCTCCGATCCGCAAACCTCCATCAACATCGTTGCTCCTCACAACGCTTGTCCGCGCAAAAGCCCCTCCCTCTGCCACTCAGTCTACGAGCTCGCCTAGCGCCCCCACATCTCAACAGTCCACCAAATCCAAGCGGAGTCGCCAAGACATGGATGATCACATTGATCCCCGAGAGAAACCAGCTAAAAAAATGAAGATCGTCCATGTCAACCGCACGGTATTCTTCCCCACCAAATTACATGGGCACGTGTGTCAGGGCCCTTTGTATACCACCAGCTCTATCCGTGGCCGGTGCACTGTTGTTTTTTGCGTTGCCCAACCAGGCTCTTTGGATCACCTAGCGGCACTCAAGATGTCGTGGCAAGACGCAGACCGCCTCGCTGATCAGGAAAAGGTCCTTGAAAAACTGTCGCAACACGCATGTCATCCTAACGTCACCATGCCGCGAAAGTACGTCTACTTTTCTTCGCACCAACGCGACGTTCGCTGATTGTAGTGCAGACACATTAGGGCGTTGAGGAAGGGGACATACTGCAGTACTTTGCAAGGGATCAGGGGCTTTCTGGAAAAACACCTTGCCGGATTCGGAGTTGAGAATCGCTTCCTCGTTGTCTCCGTCTCTGATCTGAAGCGTCCGGTGAAATATTTTTGGGGTTTACACGACTTCGTACGAGGGCTTCGTGGCGCGCTCCTAGGTATCATTCAGTATATTATCTTTTGCGCCCGCCATTCTTATCTGGCTCTCACAGGCCACGAATACCTTGTCAGCATCGGTATTCTCCACCGGGACTTCAGCGAGAACAACATGGTTCTTGCCCTTCGTCCTGGTCACGTGAGAGGGTATATCATCGACCTTGATATGGCCATTTTGCAAGAGGCTGCAAAGCCTACGCACCTCGAGCCCACACCCAACCCCGGTCGTATTCGGAGATCTCGCCGTGGTAATCCGCCCGCCGTTCCTTTAAAGCAAGATGAGACGAAGCCTGTCAAAGGGTTGCGCACTGTGAGCATCTTGCGAGAATTTTTTATCGTTCATTCTCGCTCATTTTAGTACAAGGGCACTACACCCTACATGTCTTTCAATGTTCTCCGTGGTGGGAGACACACGCACTTTGACGACGTGGAATCGTTTTTATACGTCCTTCTCTTATTTTTTTTTTCCTATTCTCGGCCGCTAGGTAAAGAGCAGTTACTTGCAGCCGACAAGAACGGGTTTGTCGAGTCTGTTGGATCTGGTAGGCTGCCCCACATGACGCCATGGCCGGAAACGTATGCGCGCTGGGTAGACGGTTCCTTTCAAGATATGGCCGCCACGAAAGCCAGCTCTCTGCACCGTGCAGGTGCTGGTGACGTGCTCGTTGACACACCGGAATTGCAACAGTGTTTACAGCAATGGCGGCCTGAACTCCGCGAACCGATCCAACAATTATTGGGCGACGCATGGGATTTATTCTCGCGTGCTACCCTTTCAAACGGCGAATTCCGTGATCGTACCGAGGTCTCCCATGAGCAATTCATCAAATTGCTCGACGAGTGGTTGGAAGATTATACTGATCTCGAAGAGCGTTTCTCGAACTGCCCTTTTGAGCCCAGCAGGTACGAGGTCCTTGTCCGCTGCTGCTCTTCTCCGCTGACAATTTTCCTTGCCAGCGTCTCATCTGCAAACTCAGCAGAGTGAGCTCGCATTCCTGCAGGGAGCCGGTTCTGGGTGTGCGCTCTCGAGGGACTCGTCGGTTCTGGCTAATACTTATCTGCTGTGAGGTTGGCTGGCGCAATCATCTGATACACAATCCCTACATTTGAGTTCTCGCGACGGATTGATTATCGCGTGAACCTGGCGACAATTCACGGCACTGTTCCGCCAGTGCCTCTCACTGAGTGAAACGACTGGTATACAAAGTGCGACGCGCTGTGGACGCGCTAACATGCGATCTTGGCTTGATTGTCCTATAACGAACTTTGATGAGTGTGCACAGGAAATATTTGACTGTGGAATGTGTCCCTCGCGTTACTGCTAGTATTCTGACTACTCATACTACCTGTTACACTCACTGAGTCACCACTTTTGACTACTAATACGCAGCATCACCACGGCAACGACTCACAACTGCGTTTTTGGTGCCGCTTGCTTTTTGAACACCAGCTGTCATGCAGTATATTAAGGCAGGGAATCTCTTGAAATAAGTAAGCCGCAATCGACTCATGCTCGTAACCACAGGTACGCTCGACTTCCAAGTCGGCGACGAAACATTCAACGCATGGTACAAGGTCGTTGGTGACCTCAAATCAGGGGTTACACCCCTTGTCACGCTCCATGCTCGTCTCACCATTGCTTGGTCTCGCACACCGAGCTCTATATCACCCACGGCATTCCCATCATCTTCTATGATCAGCTCGGCATCGGGTTGTCTACCCATCTGCGCGACAAGCCCACAGAGTTTTGGACCATCGAGCTCTTCAAGGACGAACTCGCAAACGTTTTGGAAAAGCTCAGCATCGAAAACAATTTTGACCTACTGGGACAATCGTGGGGGGCTATGCTTGCTGCAGATTATGCCTCCTCTCGCCATCCCAAGGGGCTTTGTCACCTCATCCTCGCGAACGGCCCGCCCTCTCAAACACTCTGGGACCAGAGCATGCTCGGTCACTTGAGCAAATTCCCTCAGGACTTCCATGACTTGGTCCTGAAGCATGAGAGGGAGGGTACGACATCGTCGCAGGAGTACAAGGATGCGATGATGGAATTCTCCCGAAAGCACAGTTGCTAGGTCTCTCCTTATCTAGAGGAATATCTGTCAGCGTTCAAAGTGATCGAAGATGATCTGACTGTATCAACTGCCGTGTGAGTGATCTTGTCTCATCGATCCACTCGGTACTAACAGACAGAATCAACTAGGAGTGGCACTTGCGCGTTCGAGTGTAAAGGCAATTTGAAGCCCTGGTCCATCGTCGACCGTCTTCATACGATCACTTGCCCAACGCTCGTTTGTAACAGTGTTGATGATTGCGCGCAGGATTTCCGAAGTTGTAGCGCCGTTCGTCGAGAAGATTCCCAAAGTGAAGTGGGTCCATGCATGGAACGTTTCGATTGATGCAGAGACCTCATGAATCTCTACTTATCTCGATTTTAGTATCTACTGCAATCGCTGGCTCGAGATTCATTGTGTATTCCCCTTCATTCGATCGTGAATGAAGTCTGCGCTCAATGTTCAAGCGCTCATCTTTGCTTCTTGAAGTTCTTCTAATAAGCTACTGCCAACGTACTTAACAAGGATTTGGGGCTATACAGGCATGTTGGTTGCGGATGTACTTCGAACGGTGAGTTTCCTTCTTCTCCGGAGGTGGGAGCACGCGTATTAAATTCCAAGTACTACAGCTTCAGTCGATGGATGCTCAAGCAATCGTTGTAAGACTTTTGTACCTCCCCCGCTCAGCGAGATGACAATACCGACGGTGCATAACTTACAGTTTCCATCGCTTGACACTGCGTACTCTAAACACTTGACCTCAAACTATGCTGCAACAGGCTACGACATCCCTATGATCAGTGAGATCATCTCCGAGCGAAAGCAGCAGATCAATGACATCGACACCATGATTGATCAAACACACTCCATCGCCGATAAGCTGCGCAGGAAGCGTGAGGAGATCGTCTCTTCGCTGAAAGCATACGAAGGGCTCGTGTCGTGCATCCGCCGCCTGCCGTTGGAAATTCTCAAGGAGATCTTTCTTCAATGCTTGCCCCAGACGGACTCCTGCATCGAGCCCAATACGAGGACCGCACCACTTCTTCTGACGGAGATATGTAAAGGATGGCGAGAAGTTGCGCTCGATACTCCGAGGTTGTGGTGTTCGTTGCGCATCCGAGTCAGCAAGACATGGGAATTTGACTCCGAGTCGTTATCCAACTGCCGTGATTGGCTCACGAACTCAAAGGGATGTCCATTGTCACTCGATGCCAGTATCATCCCATCACGCCGCTATTCAGGTTGGAGAAGAGATTGCTTAGAATTGTTAAAGTCCTACTCCAGTCGGTTGAAAGACCTCATTATCTACTTTAGCCAAGCAGATGGTCTGGATCTGCTGTTCAAGGATACCCCTATCCTGGAGCGCTTCTGCCTCTCCGGAGATATGGAAATGATGGGCGCGCAGCAGATATCAATTATTCAACCCCGGCCTTGCCTTCGCACTCTCCTCATCAACACCACTTCTTTCGACGTCAATGTTTTGACGAGGTTCAAACCAGGATGGACGAACCTTACCCAACTATTCATGTATATCGAGGACTCACGCCCAGACGATGCCGTGTTTTGGATGCTCCTCCAAATATGCCCCAACCTCGAGCACTTCGTTTACTCCTCCGTTTCCATTTCGACGCACACTGCCCCAGTCTCACTCACACATCCGAAACTTCGGCTCCTAGACATATCTCGTGAACATGGCCACGGGCCGCTTTTGAACTTTGTTTCCCTACCCAACTTGCGCCACCTCCACGTTCGCAATGAACCGTCCAATTTCGAGGATATTGATATTTCCTTACCCATCCACCTCCCGTCAGCATCTGATGGAACACGACATCGCATGTGCAGTATGAGCCTCGAAAACTCTAGACCCCATGACCTCTTTGAGGTCTTCAATCCAGGGTGGACAAACCTCACCCACCTGGAGGTCGACCTCCGAGAGGATGGAAGTATCGTCTGTGAACTCCTCCATCGTTGTCCAAACCTCGAACACCTTGCCGTCGACGCTTCCTGGAGCATTCGCGACGGTTTCCGCGCACCTCCTCCCCTGTCCATCATCCATTGCGTACTTCATTCGCTAAACATCAAAATTCACGGGGCTACCATCCATAACGTTTTGGAACAGATGACGCTGTCCAATCTACGCCACCTCGACATCAGTCTCTCGAACAACTCACCGCTGATACATGCAAAGCTCATGAAGTTCTTATCTAGATCACACTGTCCACTCGAGACTCTCAGCATCAGAGGAGCACGAATGTCTGTCATGAAGCAGGAAAGTATTGCCACATTGATACCTACATTGAGACGTCTACACCTGTACGTCAAGGAGGGTATCGATGCATATTGGAACACGTACTCGTGGACACGGTGATGCCGGTGTTGTACAAGCGTTGGAACCACACTCGGGCGTCGTTTGCCGGTGTTCAATTGTCGTGTACTAGTATAAACAAGTTCAACTTCGCTCCGGCTCGATGTTCCTCCTATGTAATGCAGATATACCATGCCCATGCTGTTTGCGCTCTGGAAATACCAACTTTTCGGTCATGTTCGCGAGCTTTGTCCACATTAGTACTACGCTGATCCTGTTGAAGACTCCTCGGTCACGGTCGTAAATCAACCCGTTGCGTGGTTCAGGACCGCGAAAAAGCGATGGTTGCAATCAACAAATCCACCAACGGCGCATACATTTCCAACTCAATTCATCTCATCTTCAATGTGAAGTCGCGCAGAGAACCCATTTGTTCCAACGATGTTGTTCCCGAAGAGGGAATGAACATGAGTTCGCTAATGGGGCTACATACTAAGAAGCAGACAGAATGATTCATGTGGATAGAGCCGTGCTCTGTCCTAGCATCAAAGTACTGTAACAATGGGTGTATGGTACAGTTGTACGAACTTTCCACCAATTCGCAGGTGGTGTACCGCTGTATTCCGTGCCAACGATTTCGAAGTTCATTTCGAGTTGGAGGGCCGGAACAATAATAAAGTCCGATCAGACCATCACCGCATTCTAAGACTCATCCCAACTTCCAGTGCGATACGTTGTAAGAGAGAAAAGACCTACATAGCTATGATCGGAGTTCGTCTGAGACTCACAGATATGCGCAGACATCGGCTGAGATGAAAAGAGAAAGATAGGCGAACAATCCACACTCACGGCTCCCACTCTGACTATGCTTCCAGGAAGCAGAGCACGCAGGGTGTGGTGATCAAGTCATTCAAGGCTGTGCTGTTCGCCAAAAAGCCCAAGAGAGCCCCAAGTACGTGGTATAATATGTGTCAGATATAAACATTTGAACCCCCCCTGGCACTCGCTCAAATTCGATGGAAAAAGGATCGTCCTGGGCATGTGGTGGGCTGTGGTTGGAGGACAATGGAAGTCAAATGGAGGTTGTATGACATTGATTACTGCTGCCGAATACTACTTGTACTGATTTGGCAATTGCTTTGGCAGCGGAGATTCGGAGGCGTCAAGTCGACAAGGCAAGACGCGGGTTCAAACGTTCACATTCCATATTCCTGTCAACTTTCATCATTCAGTCTAGGACAATCAGGCCCAAGGCCGCATGTGCATTGTTAACGCGTTCGCAGCGTGTCGCACTCTTTAAAAGGCGTATCAAGCACGCTTTCTAAGGTGAGATCTTATTCCCCCGACTCTCAACCACTGCTTGACCAACTTACTGTCGTGATTTCTTACCCCCTTTTCCAATTTTACAAACGCCTACGTCCATGGCTAACCCTGTTGATCTTCCTTCCTCCGACGCCAGCCAGAAGGTCAACACAGGTCAAATAATTGTGCGTAGAATTTTACTCTCTTCTCGTTGTATTTCTAGCTCACTCGCTGTGGCAGAGGCGCAATATGCGCACAATTCAACGCCTCGCTTATATCACGAATGCCGTGCCTCACCGTAGCACGACTCAACCTTCTCCCGCCAAAGCAAGTGGCGGAAGTCGACACCCAAGTCAATCTCAAACTCGCACCACCGTCGATTCTGCGATCCAAAGTGAACTCGCTGACGCACGCTTCCAGTCGGAAGATCTTGCCGATCAGATGTTTGGTCACCTGGTCTCCACCAAGCTCGCGAAGGATATCTTGACCCAATTCATTGATGACCGCGTGGTTATGGTCTATGAAGGAAAGTCTTCTGACCCGCCCTCCTCTCCACCACTTGATGCAGACTCTGTGGGCGCTCGCCACGCACTTGAGCAGGCCTTCCAAGACGCCACAGAGCGTGGCTGCAGCCATCCCAATACGCACGGTGACCCTCTGGATACCCATTCCCCACCTCACGCGAAGTCGAAGACAACGTACTCGTGGAAATGGGCTCATTTCCCCAGCGGAACCATTGGCGAAGATCAACTTGTCGCGTTCCTTAATACCATCGTCGAGAAAGCTTTCCATTTCGCGAAATCACGGCTCGTGGCTCCTAATAACGAGTTGCGAAATCGTTTCGCCGCCCCAAGGGACAAGCACCACGCTGTCCCACTCGCTTACGAGGCTGATTCAGAGGATATGCGGCCAGATTTCTTCGTCTTGCCCGTTGAGGCGTTCTCCGACGACTTCAAGACCGTCGACGAGACATATGTCAACTTCACTGCCCTGCGCGCTGTGGGAGAGTCGAAGAGCAAGGATTTGGCACACGGCATAGAGCAAGTCCAGCGGTACGCGCGGGGACTCAGACGCGCTCAGCCATGGGTTCATTTTGTTGTGGCTATGACAATCGCCAAGGGTAGGGCGTGCTTCTCACGTGGTGACAGCAGTGGTACAGAGCGTCTCCAGCTGGCTCTTACGGATGGATGGGGTTGTCTCGAGTTCATTCGCATTCTTCTCGGCCTTGCGTTAGCGGACCACGTGGATCTGGGGCAAAACCCTGACGTCCAACTGAAATCAGAAGTACGATCTTGTCGTGTCCCAGTGCTCCCTCGACCATCAGCCCCGTCGAAAACACCTCCATGGAGAGCTCCCATCCCTACGGGTGATGTCTCGGATGTGCGCTCATCGCCTGATGTCATCCCCTCCACGCTCCGTGATGATCCCCACCCTTCTGATCAACCCCCGTCCACATCTCCCCCCGGATTCTCGCCCCCCAATCTGCCCTCCCAGACGACGACGGCCAGCACTACTTCCAGGTCAAACAAAAGGACTCTTGCGGATCACGGAAACGAAATTACACAATTACCCAAGCCCACGAAGCAACGCAAGGTCAATAAAACGGTGTTCCTCCCTCTCTCCATATACGGGCACCGCAGTTTTGGAACATTGTTCACGTCCAGCTCCATTCGCGGACGGTGTACAACTGTCTTCGGCGTGGTGGACCTTGAGGACGAGACGAAGCTCCTGGCGTTAAAAATGTCGTGGCAAGATGTCGAGCGCGTGAAGGATCAAGATGAAGTCATGGAAACGTTGAAGAAGCACGAAGGACATCCTAACGCCGTCATACCGCTGAAGTACGCTCTCTTCGAATCACTGCACAACTTGCCCTCGCTGACCATCCGCCAGGACACTTAGGGGTACAAAGCAAGGCAGCGTTTGTACCACTCTGGGAACAATCAGAGCCTTCTTGGATGACCAGTTGACTGGTTTCCCTGTCGAAAACCGGATTCTCATTGTCAACATCTCCGATTTGAAGCGTCCCGTCAAGCTCTTCTGGAGCATCCATGATTTCGTTCGAGGACTTCGTGGCGCACTCCTCGGTATGTGTGTCATGGGTCATCTCATTTGTGCCAATGCTGATGCGCATCATTTTGCAAGGTCACCAATATCTTACGAGTATCGGCATCTTGCACCGTGATGTTAGCGAGAACAACATCGTCCTCGCGCTGTTTCCAGGGGATGTGCACGGTTACATAATCGACCTAGACATGGCGATTCTCCAAGCGGCGGAGAAACCTACCGAGCGGAGTTTAACGGTCAACTTGAAACAGAAAGGCCGTTGGACAGCGAGACACAAGGAGCAACCTGGAGGTGATGCCGCGAAGCAGGCTCATTCCCAGCCCATCAAGGCGGTTCGGACGGTGAGTTATTTCAGTGAATAGTGTCGATCCCTTGCTCATCATAGATGAACTCTTAAGGGCACTACCCCTTACATGTCATTCAACGTCCTGTACGGTCGGAGACACACTCATTTTGATGACGTGGAGTCATTCCTCTATGTACTCCTCCTTTTCTTTTTCTCCTACGCAGGCCCGCTTGCTACAGAAGAACTTCGTCAAGCACATGCTGAAGGCTTTGTACAGTCTGCGGGCTCGGGGCGCCATTCTCATATCAGAAGCTGGCCTCGAGCGTACGCTACCTGGGCGGAAGGCGATTTGCTGCTGACAGCGTACGCCAAATCTGCTTCTCTCCAAACCGAGGATGCTGCTTCGCGTCTTATCGACCGTCCCGAGATGCAAGAGTGTTTGCAGAAGAACTGGAACACCGATCTTCACGATGCGATTGTGACTCTGGTGGCTGAGGCGTGGACGTTATTTTCAGACAGTACTACACGTTCTCGTGATCGCACGGAGGTCTCGCACGACGAATTCGTTGCGATACTCGATGCCTGGCTGGAAGACTATGCCTCGCTCGAGGATCGATTCTCCAACTGCCCTTTTCCGAAACGTACGCGCTAGACCTAATTTTTTATCGTTTGCCCCTTGCTCATGCTTATTCTCCCAGCCTCCGTCTTATCATAGAATATCACGATAGTAAATAAGAGGGCCACCACGCTGTTTTTCCTAGCTTCTCCTCCCCGTCTGAAATAGATCAAAGTTGTCTCTGCCACAATTCCCAACCTTAATGTCCTTCGATGTCATGCCTATAGATCATCATCAGAATTTGTGCCGTGTAATCATTGGTGACTACGGAGTACGTAAACGCAATATGTATAGGTTCTTTCGAACGTTCAAGTTCCAATTAAATGGCTCCGGGACTGTGCCCCAACCTCGATTGCCACATGTTTATGTACTGCTCCGTTTCCGCATCGCGCACTTCGTTCGCTGAACCTCAAAACTCACGGGGCTCCTACCATTCTTGAGTTTTTGGAATGGCAGATGACTCTGCCCAATCTAGGTCACCTCGAGGTCTCTCAGAGACCTCACCCCAGACATATGCATGTCGACGCAGTTCTTGTCTAGCTTGTCTAGAGTCACTCTCGACTCTCGGCATCAGTGGCGTTAGGTGACTAAAACTGCCGAAACTTGAAGCTCGCGGTGCCAGCGGAGATTTGGGACAGAGCAAGCCAAGAAAGAGCAAGCCACGAATTTTGTTCCGCATTTGATCCTCTTTTTTCACATTGTCGTTCCTTCTAGCTCACCAAGCCGCGGGAAACACGCCCAGTACACGCCCCCATTCACGGCGCACCAGATTAGTTTAAAAGGCGTGCCACTTGCCACACATTCAAAAGGTCAGATTGAGCCCTTCATCCCCACCTTTGAAGTTTGAACACTAACGAAATACATTGCTTCTCGGCTGACCTTCTTTTAATTTGTTCTGTATCACGCCATATCAACTACGACCGCGCCTAGTGCTGCTGTCCTTCGGCCTTCAGCAAACCAGCCCACTAATATTGCTAGTAAGCTTCTCCGACACTGCCTCTTGTTGCGTTCTTGCATCCTCACCTTGGCGCAGTACGCACGCAATATGGACAAATTTACTCCGCGTCTTCCTCCGCGCGATGTCGTCGAACCCAAGAGTATCGAGCGTGACTCATCTCCTGCCAAAGCCGGTGCTGGACCCCGAGTTACGGGGAGTAGTCAATCACGCTCTGATGTTGATGCGGCGATCGACGAGGAACCCAGCGATGCACGATATATCTCCGAAGATCTCCCTGACCGGATGTTCGGACATTTGGTGTCGACCGAACTGGCGAGAGATGTTTTGAACCATTTCATCACTTCCGGATACGTCAAGGTCGCGAAGGAGCAAGGAACAACTCTTCTTCCAGGATCTGATGACGTAGAGCGTGCTTTGGATCAGGCGTTCCAAGACGCGAAGGAGAATGGCTTGCGTCACTTGGACTCTCTGGAACCTACAACCACACGGAGGAAGACCAAGCAGGTCGCGTACTCATGGCAGTGGCAACAGTTTCCATCTGAGCCCATTCAAGAAGACCCACTCGTCGAATTCCTGAATGTCGTCATCGAGCGTGCGTTCCATTTCGCCCAAACGGCATCGCTGCTCCTTCCTCCGAACGACCGCTTGCATCATCGTTTCGCCGCTCCACCCGACAAACTCCATCCTCTCCCGTTGTCTTACGAAGCCGACGGAGAAGATATGCGACCTGACTTCTTGCTCCTGCCAGTCGACGCATTCCAAGCGGACTCTCAGATGGTCGACGAAAAATATGTGAATTTCACTGCCGTGCGCGCCGTCGGAGAGTCGAAGACCAGCACCTTGTCAAAGGGGGTTCACCAAGTACAGCGCTACTTGAGGGGAGTGAGGCGGTCTCAGCCGTGGCTCCACTTCGCGATCGCCATGGTTATGACGAAGGACAAGCTTTGCCTGATGCGAGGAAATAGTAGTGGCACGGAGTGCGTCCAATTAACCCTCTCGGAGGGCAGGGGTTGTATCGAATTCATCCGACTTTTGCTCGGCCTTGCCTTGGCGGACCCAGTGGACCTAGGGCAGAATCCTGACGTCGAACTCGATTCCGAGGTTCAAACGCTTGTCTCCGCAAGCGCCTTTCCTGGCATGCACGCAGCGAATCGTGTTCAATCTCTTGCTATCTCCAGGTCACCCTCACCCATCCATTCTACCTCTACCAGTCTTTCGACGAGCTCGAGTTGCGCCACCACATCTCAGCAGTCCGCCAAATCCAAGCGGAAACGCCCAGAAGTGGATAGTGACGACGACGACTGTGACGTTGATCCCCGAGAGCGACCCTCCAAGAAAAGGAAGATCGTTCATGTCGACCGTCGGATATTCTTTCCCGCCAGATTATATGGGCACGTGTGTCAGGGACTCTTGTATTGTTCCAGCTCTCTCCGTGGGCGGTGCACTGTTGTTTTTTGTGTTGTCGAGCCGGCCTCTTTGGATCGCCTAGCGGCACTCAAGATGTCGTGGCAAGACGCAGACCGCCTCGCTGATCAGGAAAAGGTCCTTGAAAAACTGTCACAACACGGAGATCATCCTAACGTCACCATGCCACGAAAGTGCATCTTCTTTTCTTCGCACCAACGCGACGTTCGCTGATTGTAGTGCAGACACTTTAGGGCGTTGAGGAAGGGGAAATACTGCAGTACTTCGGCAGGAATCAGGGGCTTTCTGGAAGATCAGCTTGCCGGATTCGGAGTTGAGAATCGCTTCCTCGTCGTCTCTGTCTCTGATTTGAAGCGTCCGGTGAAGTATTTTTGGGGTTTGCACGACTTCGTACGAGGGCTTCGTGGCGCGCTCCTAGGTATCATTCTCTATCTTGTGCCTTGCGCCAGGCCATACTTATCCGGTTCTCACAGGTCACGAATACCTTGTCAGCATCGGTATTCTCCACCGGGACTTCAGCGAGAACAACATGGTTCTTGGACTTTTCCCGGGCGATGAGAGAGGCTATTTAATAGACCCGGACATGGCCATTCTGCAAGCGGCCGCGAAGCCTACCCAACCTCCCCTTCCACCTACGACTGCCGTCACTCGTTTCCGCTCACACAGGAACAGAAAACAGCAGGATCCCCTCATCAAACAAGATGAGACCACGCCGGTCAAGGGCTTGCGCACAGTAAGCGTCCTCCTGAATTGTATTTTGGCTATTTGCTCACTTCGCCTTGAGGGAACCACTCCTTACATGTCCTTCAACGTTCTCCGTGGCGGCAATCACACACATTTCGATGACGTAGAGTCGTTTCTCTACGTTCTTCTACTTTTCTTTTTCTCCTATGCAGGCCCCCTCGACAAGAAGGATCTCCTTAATGCCCATGCTCGCGGGTTCGTCGAATCAGTTGGCTCTGGTCAGTTACATCACAGGAGGAGTTGGCCCCCTGCCTATGCGGAATGGGATGAAGGGAATTTTAAGCGCACGGCCAATGACAAGCTCTCCGCTCTAGCCCTTGACGACGCTGGAGACGCTCTTGTTACAAGTCCCGAGGTGCAGGAATGCCTCAAACATTGGCCCTCTGGACTACACGATGCGATCGAGGACATTTTGGGCAACACGATGGACCTCTTCGCGGGTAGCATTATGTCTCATGGTAAATTCCTCCGTCGCACCGAAGTCTCACATGACAAGTTCATTGCGTTGCTGGACGATTGGTTGGAGGATAACGCTGGCATTGAAGCAGATTTCTCGAATTGCCCATTCCCATCTAACATGAGCAGGTATGTTCTTCCTTTCCGTCCCTGAGCTCTACCGCTCACATTTAGTAGTCCTCAGTCTACCTCAGCCAGCGAATAGATATGCTGCTTCCGTGTGACGTCGGAACCGCACTCGGGCGTCGTTCACTCGTGTTCAATTGTCATGTAAACTAGTTTAACTTCCTCCGCCTCGATGGTCCTCTATGTACAATATAGAAGTACCGTGTAATCTCCCGGAAGTTGCAGTGCCGGACGTTCGGTCGGGTTGAACCGTGCGAGCTTTGTACTTAGCTTTCTATTCTTTCCGATTAATAAGTTTAGTAAGTACCTTACGCTGATACCGTTGATTGCGAGTCGTGATTATGACCACTGTAAATCCGCTTCGTGGTCCAGGTAGTTGTGTGCACATATGCTTACTGCCTCCGAATACATAGTCGATCGTCGCCTTGAAGAAGTTGATGCATTGATGGCTTACTTTGGAGTTGCTTTGACAGTCGACTCGGCTGTATCAACCACGCTCTCCCTCTACCAACTCCGATCAAGTGCGAGAATCTTTACGCTCTCGTCGAAGTTGTATCTCGCCTTCTCTGGCAGACGCGCAATATGCGCAAAATTCAACGCCTCGCTTATATCCCCAATGCCGTGCCTATCCGTGGCCCAACTCAACTTTCTCCCGCCAAAGAAAATGGGGGAAGCCGACACCCAAGTCAATCTCAAACTCACACTACTGTCGATTCTGTGATCCAAAGTGAACGCGCCGATGAACGCTTCCAGTCAGAAGATCTCGCCGATCACATGTTTGGTCACCTGGTCTCCACCGAGCTCGCGAATGAGATTTTGACCCAGTTCATTGTGGACCGTGTGGTTATGGTCTATGAAGGAATGCCTCCTAGACGCAATTCCGGCTCTCGACCACTCGATGCAAACTCTGTGGGCACTCACAACGCACTTGAGCAGGCCTTCCAAGACGCCACAGAGCAAGGCTGCAGTCATTCCAGTACCCATGGCGACCTTCTTCAGGTTGATACCCATTCCCCCCCAACTCACCCGAAGTCGAAGGCAACGTACTCGTGGAAGTGGGCCGATTTCCCCAGCGAACCATTTGGCCAAGATCAACTTGTCACGTTTCTTAATACCATCACCGAGAAAGCTTTCCATTTCGCGAAACCGCGGCTCGTGGCTCCTAATAAATGCTATCCCCCTCGATTACGCGGCCGATTCAGAGGATATGCGGCCAGATTTCTTCGTCTTGCCCGTTGAGGCGTTCTCCGACGGCTTCAAGACCGTCGACGAGACATATGTCAACTTCACTGCCCTGCGCGCTGTGGGAGAGTCGAAGAGCAAGGAATTGGCACGCGGCATGGAGCAAGTCCAGTGGTACGCGCGGGGACTCAGACGCGCCCAGCCATGGGTTCATTTTGTTGTGGCTATGACAATCGCCAAGGATAGGGTGTGCTTCTTACGAGGTGACAGCAGTGGTACAGAGCGTCTCCAGCTGGCTCTTACGGATGGGCGGGGTTGTCTCGAGTTCATTCGAATTCTGCTAGGCCTTGCGTTAGCGGACCACGTGGATCTGGGGCAAAACCCCGACGTGCAACTGGGGCGTGAACTACGTTCTTGTGATGTCCCAGAGCTCCCTCGACCCAGAGCTCTCTTCTGCACGAGTCAGGCCTCGGATGTGCGTTCCCCTCCTGAAGGTAGTTCTTCAACGCACAGTGATTCTCCCCGTACTACTTCCAAGTCAAACAAAAGGACTCGTGCGGAGCACGGCAACGACTCGGAAAGTGAGCAACTACCCAAGCCCACGAAGAAACGCAAGGTCGATTCCATCAATAAAACGATGTTCATCCCTCTCTTCATCTATGGGTACCGGAGTTCTGGAACACTGTTCACGTCCAGTTCCATTCGTGGACGGTGTACAACTGTATTTTGCGTGGTGGACTCTGAGGACGAGACGAAGCTCTTGGCGTTAAAGATGTCGTGGCAAGATGTCGAGCGCGTGAAGGATCAAGATGAAGTCATGGAAACGTTGAAGAAGCACCAAGGACATGCTAACGCCGTCGTACCACTGAAGTACGCTCTCTTCAAATGACTGTGCACAACTCGCTGACCCTCGGGCCTCCACCAGGACACTCAGAGGTACAAAGCAAGGTGGCGCGTGTACCACTCTGGGAACAATCAGAGCCTTCTTTGATGACCAGTTGACTGGTTTCCCCGTCGAAAACCGGACTCTCGTTGTCAGTGTCTCCGATTTGAAGCGTCCTGTCAAGTTCTTCTGGAGCATCCATGATTTCGTTCGAGGCCTTCGTGGCGCACTCCTAGGTATGTGGGTCATGGGTCATCTCATTTGTGCCCATGCTGATGCGCGACATCATGCAAGGTCACCAATATCTTACGAGTATTGGGATCTTGCACCGTGATGTCAGCGAGAACAACATTGTCCTCGCGCTGTTTCCAGGGGATGTGCACGGTTACATAATCGACCTAGACATGGCGATTCTCCAAGAGGCGGAGAAACCTACCGACCCTACATCAAGGGCCAAACGGAAAGCCCGTTGGACAGTGATACCCAAGGCGCAACCTGCAGCTGATGCCGCGAAGCAGGCTGATTCCCAGCCTATCAAAGCAGTTCGGACGGTGAGTTATTTGTGAATAGTGTCGATCCCTTGCTCATCATAGATGAACTCTTAAGGGCACTACCCCTTACATGTCATTCAACGTCCTGTACGGTCGGAGACACACTCATTTTGATGACGTAGAGTCATTCCTCTATGTACTCCTCCTTTTCTTCTTCTCCTACGCAGGGCCACTTGCTGCAGAAGAACTTCGTCAAGCACATGCTCAAGGCTTTGTGCAGTCTGCGGGGTCTGGGCGCCATTCTCATATCAGAAGTTGGCCTCGAGCGTACGCTAACTGGGCGGAAGGCGATTTACTGCGGACAGCGCACGCGAAATCTGCCTCTCTCAAAAATTGGGACGCTGCTTTGGATCTTATTAACAGCGTCGACATGCAAGAGTGTTTGCAGAAGAACTGGGGCGCCAATCTTCACGATGCGATTGTGAATCTGGTGGCTGAAGTGTGGGCGTTATTTTCAGACAGTACTGGGAGCCGCCCTCGTGAGGGCACGGAGGTCTCGCACGACGAATTCATTGCGTTACTCGATGATTGGCTGGAAGACCATGCCTCACTCGAGGATCCATTCTCCAACTGCCCATTTCCGAAATGTACGCGCTAGACCTAATTTTTGATCGTTTGCCCCTTGCTTATGCTTATTCTCACAGCCTCCGTCCTATCATAAAATATAACGATAGCAGATAAGAGGGCTACCACACTGTGTTTCCTGGTTTCTCCATCGCCGTCTGAATCTCCCCCACAATTTCCAAAGTCAATGTTCTTCGAAGTTCGATGTCATGCCTATATATCGTCAGAATTTGTGCTGTGGTGTCGGCGCAGTAAACACAATTATCACGATTAAATGACTGGCTTACGACCTCCATGTTCACGATGAACCGAACACTGTGTGTTCCCATCCACCTCCTGTCAGCATCTGATGGAAGTGCTTTGTTTCCTGAACTTCAAAATTCACGGGAAACCTGTAGTACGTGAATGACGATAGCAATGCAGATTGGACGACATACTCATGGACATGGTGATCTCGGTGTTGTACAAGCGCGTACTATCCAGGTCACGGTTAGCTACCGTACAATCAAGTTGCCGATCTTGAATCACTGGCACATGAGCCTGAGGCTGATTGTGACGTTAGTTGGACGTGACTTTTAAAAACTACCGAAACATGAAGTTGAACGCTTTGGCACATCCGAGCGTGAACCTGGCAACAATTCACGACACTGTCCCGCCAGTGCCTCTCACTGAACGAAACGACTGCCAGTGGTATACAAAGTGCGACGCGCTGTGGACGCGCTAACATGCGGCCTGGGCTTCCGAATTGTCCTAGAACGAACTTTGATGAGTGTGCGCGCTCAAATAAGTTGCACTCACTGACGCAGCATCACCACGGCAACGACTCACAACTGCGTTTTCGGCGCCGCTTGCTTCAATGTGGACACCGGCTGTCATGCGATATATGAAGCCTGGAGGGAATCTCCTCTTCAGTCAAGTTAAGCCGCAATCGACTCATGCTCGTAACCACAGGTACATACGCTCGACTTCCAAGTCGGCGACGAGACATTCAACACATAATACAAGGATGTCATTTCAGAAAGCTTTGAGGCCGAGGCTGGGTATCTCAAAGTCAGTCAGCTCATCCGCGAAGGAAAGATTGGAAAGGCCGCGTTCTTCCACCTTAGAGTGGTGAATTATATGGAAGTGTGGATGTACCTATTGATGGTGTCGTCGCGGGCTGGGTGGGATTCTTGAACGCGGTTGCTGGTCTGGGGCGACGATGGTTTGAACAGCCCAGGCGGTGCGCTGATAGATATAGCATTCATCGAGGCAGCGCTGAACAGTAGAGGGAATCTGTTTAGCTTGCAGGACCTCATCAACGGGGCGTCGAATTGATGGGGTTGAGGCTCACGCCACAACGTGCAACCGACGACACATAGCATGCAATGGTATGTTCGTTGCATCTAAAGATGGCTTTGCGGAAGATGGTCATCAAACAAAGTCAACATACATCGGCCCAAGAAATCCAATCACAAGAGTTACTGTCTAGAATAATACAATTTTTGTGCACTTCTCTTTCAGTTCTTCACAGCAGACTCAGCAGCAACTTTCTCCTTGATGGTATCGACGACTCCAGGTTCTGCGAGCGTACTGAGATCACCGAGCTGATCACCTTCACCAGCAACGATCTTGCGCATAATGCGACGCATGATCTAAACGTAACATTGATAAGATGCCAAATCACTGGGATCACAAGGCGTACCTTTCCGGAGCGTGTCTTGGGGAGATCGCCGACGATGTACACCTTCTTGGGTGCGGCAAAAGGTCCAATCACCTTCCGAACTTGGAGAACAAGCTCCTTTGATAGGGCAGCCTCATTATTGGGATCATATGCAAATCCACTGTTTGCTTAATTTAGATTCGGGCCGTTGAACGAGTGCCTGTATCCACTTACGGTTTGAGGGTGACAAAAGCATACACAGCCTGGCCGGTCAGCTCGTCCGCGGTTCCGATGACTGGGACAAGCGGTCAGTTCCTGAGAAGCACATCTGAATATCAGATACAAACCTGCGGTCTCGGCGACACCTTTGTGGAGGATGAGCGCAGACTCAATCTCAGCCGTTGAGAGACGGTGACCAGAGACGTTGATAACATCTATCATCCCATTAGCATCCACTTATCTCCAAAGAAAATTTTGATCTCACCATCAATGCGACCCTTGATCCAAATATAACCGTGCTCATCCCGAGCAGCGCCATCACCAGTATAGAACACACCGGGGTATGGCTTTGTTACGACAGTCGTCAGCATATAAGTAAAATTCGAGACGGCGGACCAACCTTCATGTAAGTTTCAAGGTATCTGTTGTGGTCGCCCCAAATTGTGCGAGCGATTGAAGGCCACGGGCGCTTAAGAACGAGCACTCCTTCAACATTGTTGCCCTCCAGTTCCTATTTGTGGTCGTGAGTGATGTGCAGAGGAATGTCGCAACGTATTCCTACCTTTCCGGTCACAGGATCCAAGATGGCAGTTTCAATTCCAAAGAATGGGACGGTAGCCGAGCCAGGCTTTGTCTCAATTGCACCAGGGAAAGGAGTAATGACGATCGAGCCTGTTTCTGTCTGCCAGAAAGTGTCGACAATAGCGCATTGCTTCCGGCCGACGTTCTCGTTGTACCAATTCCAAGCCTCCGGGTTGATAGGCTCTCCGACACTTCCTAACACACGAAGGCTGCTGAGGTCGTGACCCTCGACATGGTGGGCACCAAGGCGGCGGAGAAGACGGATAGCTGTAGGTGCGGAGTAGAACTGTGTAAGCTGGTGCTTCTGCACAGTCTGCCAATAACGAGAGGGTGTGGGGTATACGGGTGTGGACTCGAACACCGTTGTGGTGATACCATTGCAAAGTGGACCGTAAACAATGTAAGTGTGGCCGGTGATCCAACCGATGTCGGCCATGCAAGCAAACTTGTCATCTGGGTGAAGGTCGAAGACGTATTTGACAGTCAAAGCAGCGCCAAGCAAGTAACCAGCGGTAGTGTGGACAACTCCCTTGGGCTTTCCAGTAGATCCAGAGGTCTGCGACAACACATTAGGGTGAGGAGGTTCGTCTTATTTGGTTCACTTACATAAAGGATAAACAGTGGGTCTTCGGCAGCCATGCTTTCGGGTGGGCAGTAGTTGGATACTTTAGTGGTCTCTTCGTGCCACCACAAATCGCGGCCTTCGGTCCAAGGAACTTGACCTCCCGTACGCTTCAGCACCAACACATGTTCGACACAGGGGCATTCCTTGAGTGCAGCGTCCACAATCATCTTAGTGGCAATGGATTTTCCACCTCGACGACCTTCGTCACTCGTAAGGAGAACTCGAGACTTGCAATCAAGAACACGGTCACGAAGAGACTCTGAACTGAAACCAGCGAAGACGACGGAGTGAATAGCACCAATGCGAGCGCAGGCTAGGAAAGCAGCGACGGCTTGCCAAGCCATTGGCAAGTATACGGAGACGGTGTCGCCTTTCTTGACACCGAGACGTTTGAGCACGTTGGCGATCGAGCAAACTTCACGGAGAAGTTCTGAATAAGTGATGAGACGACCTTCATCGGGCTCGTCAGCCTCATAAATGATTGCCGTCTGAGAGACATCAAGACTCGGATCAGTTGTGAGAATCTGTAAATGTTGGGCGGTACTCACCCTGTCTGGGTACTTGTGCGCCCATCGATCAACACAGTTGTAAGAAGCGTTCAGAGAACCCTCTGCGAACCAGACAATGTCCCCGGTGCCGAATCCTCCTGCTCTGACATTGTGGAAGGGGCGATCCCAATGGAGAGTGTCTCGCGCAACCTAATAAAATAATATCGGTGACTGACTGATGATCGATAGGCGCTGACACAGACCTTTGCCCACCACTCGTCAGAGCCATCAGCGACGGTCTCGGCATGAGCAGCCCTGTATGCATCGATGTCAGGGCCCAGATGGGGTATCTTGGGGCCGTCCTTGAGGCGAGGAGCGACTGGGTGTATAGGGACTGGTTCAATAGACTCGGCCATGATGGCGGGGAACAAGGAGTTGTATGGGGAGTCTGCTGTTCCGCTCGGCTTATATCTAGGCGGATGCCATCAGCCCCACATCTTCCTTTTTCGGAAGGAGGTGTCACTTGACACAGCCACTGACATACTGCGGGATTCAATGCCGAGAGAAATCAATCAGAACAAGGAGGTCCCAACGTGCCACAGGCCCGAATAATTGAATACCAGAGTAGACAGGAATTCAGATCTAAGGGATGCGGACACGATTTATCCATCGAGGGGAAAGAACGGACCTGAATATGCTTGAGAAGCGTCTTGTCGTGATTCAGAGTGCCAATAATGTACTGATCGATATCGATATCGATCTGATGGAACGACAGGGATGAAACGATCTGTGAAATGCATGACTTGCCCTATCTGTCAACATATATGGAGGGACCTGAGAATCGATCCCCGTATCCCCCCAGCTTGTCGACTTATCTGATTTGACGTGTCAAAGCACGACTTTGAATTTCTGTGAAATTCCTAACGCCATGCATGTGTGCAGACTCACCACTCAGTGGCCCTACAGGCTTACCTGTGGCGATCGTCCGAGTCCCTAATGACGACGGAGACTTGTAATCGGAACGAGTCCGGCTTCATCGGGTCAAAGCAAACGCATCCGAGGACCTCAAGCCGCGTTGCCACGTCTCATCACGATCACCTTTAGTCTCGAACCAGCCGTTTTAGGACGCTCGGGGCTGACACCCCGTTGCTACCGCGTCCCTAAAACGTCTGGAGACTTTACCCCGGTGACAAGCCCATCAGTCACGCTGTGACGCGTTTGATGGACTTGCGAGCGTATTGTTGATGACTCATCGTGATTGCATAAGTCGAGTAATGTAGTGTGTAGTACTGTAGAATGCTAATAGTACCAGTTAACTCGACATATGCCCTACCTTGCAGCTGACGAATCTGACGACGACGACGACCTGTATGGTCCGTTCTCGAGTGCGCATATTCCGCACGGCCTTGCACATGAAGTCGACTCCGACCTGGAAGTTGACGACTTGGATGAATCACGCGACGAAGAAGAATCATCCCCCCCTATCCAACTCGCCCACACTCGCCAGCTACGACAACGTCTCGGCACGAACACAGCTGCAAAGGTCGTGTCCGTCCTTCATCACATGAATTCCCTCGGCCTCAATCTCCCCCTCTTCCTTGACCTCGTGAGCTGGGGTGATTCAGACTGCATCACTCACCCGAAAATTCGCTACGAGCGGTCCGCGTTGATGGTGAGCGACGAGCTCCCATCAATCCTTTCTCGATGGCATAAGCCCCCACGCACCCAAACGAGTACCCACCGACGTGCCGGAGGAGCCAAATATCCGCTCGAGCGCTTCGCGTTTTCGTGTGTCGAGTCCGTGATCGAAAAGGAGCTTGAGGGGATCAGAGCAGTGATGCTTTGCCCAGCGGAGGACTTGTCATTGGAAGAGCTCACAGGGATCTTCCTCGAAGATCTTATCTTGAAGCTTAGTAGTCCCGGCTTCGGAGGCACCCCGAAATTATGGTCGTTGTTGGTACGACTCACCCAGACGAACGAGCAGCGTTCGGTGAACACCAAAAAAGTCCCCGATCTCGTGCGTCTTGAAGTTGAAGCTGGTACCCTGTCTAATAATTTATATTTCGCCAGATTATCCTCTCTATCATCTGCCAAATCATGTTTTCTCGTTCGCATCATCACAACCGCTTCGCGAAGATGGTGACCACGTTTCTCCGCTCGCAAGGAGCTCAATCGAGTCCAAGGTAAAAAGCCTCGGCTGCATCAAGCTGCCATGGGTATGGTGGTTTTTGGTTGCATCGAGTGAGACATTCTTCGGTGAGTGCCCGACGAGTATTTTCGGAGCTATATTCTGATTTTTTGGAGGCATGGTCTCGAGATTTTTGCAGATTTTCAAAGGACTGTTGCTTCCGCTCGGCATGAGAGGGTTTCTGAGTAATGACAGTGGTCATGCAGAGTGCATATGTGTTTTCTTCGAGTGTCGAAGATAGGGACTTAGAGATTTGAGGCAGTAGATGAAAAAGGCAACACCTTCGTCCTAACATAGTATTCCCCTGTCAAAATGTCACGAATATTATCCTAAGAGAGCCAAAAGTGTGACAAGTGTGACTCGATGGGATACCCGCCAACTGAAAGTCACCAGACGTTTTGGTCTTCGGAAGATCCCGAGGCCCTCCGAGGCGAAGACCAAAACGTCTGGTGCCGAGACTAGGCGCCAGTGGGAATTTGAACATGGTACGTGGACGCCAATCATAGCTCAGGATCGGCCCGTTGACCGAGAGTTGACCCCCTGAGATTGGCTTTATGGCCTGTATCGACTGAGTTTTTTTTTTTTTTTTTTTTCATTGTTGTTATAATGCAACTCTGCTAGCAGGGATTTCTCTTCGCAGTTTAGCTTTTATCAAGGCTGAGCAGGCCGCGCCGAACCTCGCCGCACTGCTCGTGCGCGTCGTGAGCCCGAGGAGAGACTCCGAGAGAGTATTAAGCCGCATCCGATCTGGTCGAACGTTGAATTTGACAGTGACAACAACCCAAGTCGAAACTCTTATTCCACTCCCTGGGAGACTGACTGGCACCAGGCGGAATTTATGCGGATAGAATCGACCTTGACAGAACCGAGTATGCTGTCGATAATCTCACATTTAGCATCCAGCGAATTAACAGCGCGAAATGCATACTACAAGTAGAATGGCACCTCGTTTCATGGCGTTCAAGTCTCCCCTTGTTCCCCCTGGATGGAAGAGTTCCCAGTGAGAGATTTCTCTGAGAATGGCAATCTCTCCAAATCCATCACTAAACATGTTCTATTGTTTTACGTTGATCACGCCACATGACGAGATTACTCCTGCAGGTGAACTTTGTTGCCGTTGCGTCATTGACATGCGCATTGCGCAAGAAGACAGCTGAAAAGTTCAGTGAACAGCTCAACTTATTTCGCCGAGGGGAACGCGTGTTTTGTGTGATCACTGGAGCGCCAATCCAGTCTCAAATACCTCAGGGTCTGACCCTGCGAGTTTCAACGTGCGTCGTCACCTTGTAGTACGCCACCAAATTAACCTGAGGCATTCCCCAAAATCTGGCAGGCCCTGAGGATCGACCGTTCTTGACAATACGAACCGTCCATGGAGTATCTACATGTAAGTTTAAGAACGAGTCTTTGCTCCCTCTCGACGTATTGAATGGCATCCGCTCTTTTTCTCTTCGTAGTACCCATTTCCGTGCAAATATCTAAGCGATTCGACTTCGAACGGGGTTGCCAAGCGAGTATACGTGATACAGACAATGACTATACCTCATGCCGCCGTGCCCCAAGGGGTTAGTAACTTACAAACATTCGCTGAACTCTAATATGGGCGCTGTTCGTGAGGTCGCCTGAACCCCTTCCTCTTTCCATACCCATAGCTCACTGAGGGCCGAACAGTATGCAGTCCCGTGTCCTCAAGAGACTCTTTGCCTTGTTGGGTCTCGCATCCTTGGCCAAGGCAGACTACTACATCGACGATCAAAACTTCACCTCTCTCGTTTTCTCAGAAAACCCAGGGGGTGCGAAATGGGGACCCTTCCAAGAGGTCGGTGAAACCCTTTCCATCAGCCTTGCCAACGGTACGATGATGACCATCGATGCATCTCAGTGTTACAATTACACCTAGTAAGTGTTGTATCATCTACCTCTCGAGATACGGCCCGCTGATCGTTCTGCAGTACCTGTGAGTATCCAGGCAACGAAGGCGACCGAAAAGAATGTGCTCATTCACTTTCGCAGATGCAGCGTGTACTGTTGCGGATAATTGCCAGGTTCAAATTCCATTCACTGGTGAGCGCCAACGCACTAGACGAAGCTCAACTTACGGGGTATCGTAGGCTCCGGCATCACAATATACGTTCTTCAAGCCGGCACGCAAGGCATCAACGCGAGTGTTGCGATTGATGGAGGAAAGCCTCAATACAATGTTCTGCCTGGTCCTCCCGGGCCCAACTTCTATATTCCCAACGTCACTCTTTTCAGCATCCAAGGAATAACAACAGGAAACCATGTGGCAACGATGACTGTGCAGAACTGGGACAACATATTTAGCGGGATGATGTTTGATTACGCTTTGATCAACCAGACCGCCGTTACATCCACGACGACGACTTCATCTAGTACTATGACTTCGTCATCTGCCACAACGTCGAATCCCGCCACAACCACTGCGTCCACGGCCTCGAAGAGCGGGGGGTAAGCGCTCGTTTTAATTGTTCAAATTCCGGAGCTGACTTCTTGTTGTAGCCCTAATATTGGAGCGATTGTCGGGGGAGTCGTCGGCGGCCTTGCCGTCATTGTCGCGATCGTAATCGCAATTCTCTACTTCCGGCGCAAGCGACGTGTCCAAAGATCGAGCCTAAATCTTGACACCGAGCCAAAGCCATTCTACTCCCCGCAAACGCAAACGTCACCTTTCCACGACAATGAACTATACTCTGATATCCCCCAACAGACGACGGAGAGTATCGTGACAGCCCGTCCCGGTCCACGTTCTATAGATCACTCGTCCAGCTCTGCCTCGTTACGTCCATCCAAGTCACAGATGGCCCTCACGAACCCTACGACTAATCAAGTTCGTAGCGGCACTGCCAGCGCCTCATCCCGTTCGCGTAGCGCATACGGATCAGACATCTCAAGTCCTTCTCGTATACGACAGACCCATCCAATGCTCACCGATGACCAGGCTGATTTCGTGAACAATCTGTACGCGAATAACGTGCCCGCTTCAGCGATTGCGCGCGTTATGGAGAGGATGATGGCTGGGGAACGCAGGCCTCCCGTGGAGGGGTATGATTCGCTGCCGCCACCCAGCTACGACCATGTCACGCGTCAAGATTAGAATTTGGGACTCTCTTTTTTTGGATTTGACGACGCGCATTTCTTCGTATCGTATAACTTTTGTAATACACCAGGTTTGGTTCGTTACCCTTTCTTAGTTGTCATGCAATATTCCTGGAACCGGAGGGGCCAGGTTTGCAGATCATGTCAATACACGTCAAATTTCAACCTGTGTTGTCTCGATGACAATGCGATAATTTGTTGACATTGACTTATGGTCCAGAAAGTACAATAGACGAACTGATGGTACGCTCACCTCAAGTTCCAGGAGATCAAGGATGTCGGTCCTCGTCTTCATCCGACTCTCGGATCTGATGCCACAGAGCCCGATCCCTCCATCCGATCCAAAGCAGTGCAGAGATTTGAAGAGGTAAACACCGCGCAAACTTGACCGGTTGAAGAGACTCCAAGTTCGCTAATCATCCATCAGCGCGGGCGCAACTCACTGGCAGCACGCTGGAAACATCCAGATGCCTCACTGCCATTATGTGGAGCAGACGAGTAATAGAACACACGCCAAACACAGTCGCAGAGAACCCACCTCATCCTATAACGCGTGTCTTCTAGCATGATTGGTATTATGTCCCTCTCGCTTGGACAACATGTCTGTGGCAAAATGTTGGACTACCCACACAGGATATCGTTTTGGTAACTATGCGATAATCGCAACAATAGGACTGGCACTCACCGCCGATAACAGGATTTGGCGCCTGTATGTAGTCGTCACATTACGCTGCAGAATCTTGCTGGGGCACACCAAAACATTTTATGGCTTGCATGGGTCTGCGGATGCCTGGTATGCCTGGAATCATGCTGATCGTAGGTGTACCATCAGCTACAGCGTACGCAGCCTCAAACATATTCGCGAACCCGCAGGTCATCTCTGCTGGATGGGTCAGACAGTAGTTGTCACTCGGTCCAAGATTAATCGGTATGCCGCCCTGTGATAGAATCAAGCGGAATCTTCGCTGGTACGACGGTTATCGTGTTGGCCCTCTATGCCTCTGGTCTTGGCGATACTGGCTTTGACAGAACTTGACGTCGCATCACAGTTGGGTGTGAGTTAATCTCCGTTCCTCCCCTGCTCACCTCGATCTCTCAGGCTCTTGATTGTAGTCAGAGTTGGCCTCGGGTTGACGCACGGCTTACCCGTCACAATTCGAGATATTTCCATTGTGGAGCAGGGAGGCATGAGATTCCAAGTGGGGGTTTCCGAAGCCGCCTTCAGAACGCAGCGGTGGCCGTGGAACTTTGTCTCAACCAAGCTCCTCCTTGGATCGCAAGGTTTGGTCGAATGATGGCGTGTGTAAATCAATGGATCTTTCCACTACAGGCACATTTCCGTGCGACTCCGCGAGAGCGAACTCATACCTTTACATGTGAGTTGCGCTAGGAGATTACGCAAGCACTGACAAACAAGTTTATGCGTCGACTCTTTGACTGCTTTTCGGGCTGTCTGGACTACTTTTTGTTGCTCTCAGGATCGATTCGAAGTTTATTGTCGGATCCGGATTTTCAATGCTGGAGGCCGTACTGGAGTCATCAGATGCCGTCGCCATCTAAGTTTTGAAATTCGACTCGAACTGAGAACTCTGGTTTCCCAGTTCGTGACTCAAATTTAACACAGATACCACATGGACCACTCACTCAAGGGGTCAGCGAGCGTCTCGCATATCCCGGCCCAGGTGAGTTGGGACGTAATTGCCCGTTCAGAGAACGGAGGCCGCATGGAGAACACGCACACACCCAAGTCAATTAAATTCAAAAATGATCAGGATACGCACTAGCTTCCACTCAGGAGTCGTGTCGTTTCATTGTTACCCTCAGAGTGACCGTGCGTATGCCTCTTAATCTCCCATATCCCCTCTAAAGTGGAGATCATTCTCCGATCTGGGATAAAATCCATGCCCACAGGTGGGATGAATAGCGGTGGTTCCGTTATTGTAAATGTGACTGAGGTGGTTCACCAGCACCTTACAAATTAAATCCATTTGCCCAAAGGCTGTTTGATTCCTGTGCTCGCCTTGAATTTTAGACGATCTTAAATACCTTGCCGTTCGTCAAGATCACCACCTCACCTTCTGCAAAATGGCAACCACCGACGTCGTGCTTCCTCCTATGGCTAAGGTATCGATGATATCCATATGGATGATGACTGTACTTTATGGTGTGTGTTCCCATTGTTGATTATTACCTTTCGTTGAAGACCACATAGGGTTCAAGTATGTCATTCTTGTTATGTTGTTGATCGACCGTCTCAATGGGCTACAGTTGCATGGTATACGGGTTATGCATGCTCCTTTTGCTACGGAGAAAAGGTGATGTCTCCAGTCGCCGGTGGGTCCAACCAGTGGTGTAATACTCCTCTTGACCCGAGACTCATTATATATCTAATTGACAGGGTGCTTATCTTCACGTCCACGCTCCTTTTTGTTCTGTGCACTGCGTTTGTAGCGGCATCCCTTCAGCAACTCCTGGAGGCATTTATTGATGTACCTCCTGGAGTGCCTGATTATTCGACGCTCTATTTCCTCGAGTACACGGATCCCATGCGTACGTTGAAGAATGTACTCTATGTTAGTTTGGTATGTTAATCCTCCACTGAAGTGTGATTCAGAGCTAATTCGTGTGAAAAGACCTTTCTGCAAGATATTATTTTGGTGAGTTTGCAGGGATTACACTACCCAAGTTGCTGCTCACACCCATCAGATATGGCGCTTGTATGTCGTTTTCAGCCGCAACTGGAGGGTTGTTGTATTCTTCGTGAGTAGTCGTCCAAGGTGCACGGAAGACCACCGCTTACTTCTACCTATTCTAATTAGGCCCTCTTGGATCTCGCCTGCATTAGTTCGTGTTCCCGTTCCTTGATATATTTGCTTGCCAACGCCTCACCAGGTACCGCGTATGCGGACGCCATCCTATTCGCGAATCCCAATACCGATTTACGTCGATTGATCCCCCTCACTGTAGCCTCATGGGCGTTGGACCTCATTGTCAACGTCTCGGTCACATTAGCGATCGCTGGTCGGCTCTGGTGGATGGGTCGGAATGCCTCTTCCATACGGCCAAGTCGATCATCGGGCAATCCGTACTCGTACCCTATATATGTCGTCGTTGAGTCCGGCGCTATCTTTTCCAGCGCGACGATTGTCATGCTGGCCTTGTATCAGTATGAAGGTGGAAGTCCCTTTCCTTACGTTCTTCCATCGCTCGACGTCGCCTCTCAACTGGCTGTAAGTCAATCCCTCACTGCCCTTCTTGATCAACGCTGAGTTTTTTTTCTCATGACAGGTGCTAACACCATTGCTGATCGTAGTCAGAGTAGGACTGCACCAGAGCGACATCACATCGGGGTCGGCGACATCCAGGACTGGACAGAGCAGTGGCACTGTGGGGTCCCGGATCGGACTCACTCCACGCTCTGACGCTGAGCGCGAAGTTAGTCTGCATCCTAGAGAGGGCTTGATACCGTAGTACAGCATTCGTGCTCTTTCGAATCCCGCGAGCTCCGATTTAGCCGTCCGGAGAGGCGGTCCGTATTGCCGTTGCCCTAGTAGCTACTGTAACGGTAGATAAGATATGCAAAAATCTAATGGCGGACACCAATGCCCCTTTCAAATTCGTTTCGGAGAGTGGGCGAACACTCTGTAGGTCAATCCTCAGTAATGTGATGCCATACGACACACACGATTACCAGATGGAAGCCATTACTCACCTACTTGACGGGATTGATGTACTCTTCATCACGGCCACTGGCTCGGGCAAGACCGACGCCTTCATTCGCCTCATGCACGTCGTACGCACGCTTTCTGCGAACCATCAGCTGTGCCCGAATGCCGCGAAGTTCCCGCCCGATTCTGTGATGTTGATCGTGTGTCCAACGAAGGCGCTCGAGCTCGACATGGTAAGATGGTTAAGCATAGAAAAATGTAACCTGATATTCACTCACTCGTCATTCCTCAGGCGCAAAAAATGAATAAAGCAGGGCTTTCAGCTGTCGCTATCAACGAGGACACAGTGAATGACGCACGCAAAATTGAACGCAACATTTACGTTGACGTACGCGCTGGTGTCGCGATGATACTCCTGTCCCCGGAGCAGCTCTTGAATGACGAATTCGAGAGGCTGATCAATTACAAGCCGTTCAGCAAACGAATCGTCTTTTTGGCTGTCGATGAAGCTCACCTGCTCAATTCCTGGGGCAAAACTCTTCGACCTGCTTATTTGGAAATTGGCCGCCTCCGAGCTCGCCTCCTTACCTTCCCCCCTCTTATTGCGACCACGGCAACACTCGCAGCAGGCAAGCCGACCGAAAGCGTTCGCCAAACGCTGGGCTTGAAGGATGGCCTGTTCCATCTTATTCGACGATCCAACTTACGGCCCGACATTCGGCTCGTTTTTCGCATGATGCAGTCGAGCTCGCAGAGCCTGCATTTCCCCGAGTTGGACTGGCTCTTGGACATCGAGGGAACAACGGTCATCTTCTGTCGCACCATCGCCTTTGGATTCCGCGTCGCTGTTCACCTGTACCGTGAATCGAAGCGACGGAAACTGCGAAGCAAGAAGTCAATACGCTTGTACAACTCACTGAACTGGCACTCCTACAACGAACGATCATTGGCGTTCCTCAATGACGACCCATTGGCACAGATCTTTGTCGCCACCGACACCCTTTCAGTCGGATTCGATTCGCCCAACATCAAAACTGTTGTCATCTTTGGTGACATTTTAGACACAGATGACTACCTTCAGAAGGTTGGCCGGCTTCGCAAATCAATTGATTCTACCCGTGATCAGCACTCCGCCATCATGTACCTATCAACAACAGCAGTCGCGAATGCAAAATCGGTCCTCGACGGGAGTCATGCCAGTGGCTCAAAGAAGAAGGGCAACCTGTCGAAGAAGTCCACCAAAGTTCCGCAGATGACTCGCGGTATGGCGCGACTCATCGTGGCAAGTTGCAAGGTTGAGGAGCTGAACCAGATATATGACAATCCGAAAGAGGATATGCGATGTACATGCCGTACTTGCTCGCCTGTGGTACCTGCACGCTCCGCTCATTCCTGCAACTGTAGTGGATGCACTCCCGAACCATCTGATTCCCAGTTTCGCAAGCCTGCACCAATGTCAAAAGCATCTGCTCGCAAAGGGTTAGCACGTCTTTCGAAGGAGGAGCGCCAACATGGGCACCGTGTACTTGTCGCATTACGCTATGAGCTCTGGCAAGATTCTACCCACCTCTATCATCTTCCCCCCAATGTCATCATTCCAGATTCGACGATCTCCATCATTTTAGACAATGTCCGGCGAGTCAGTAACCCTGACGACCTCCACCTCATTCCCCTCAGCAGTTTCCTTGATCCAAAACATTCTCAGAGGCTCGTTGAAACAATCTCACAGCTTCGAGAGGACTTTCGGGCCTTCAGATCGGAGAAGGCAAGAACTCGGACCAAGCGAACAGCCTCCTGTGATGACCCGGAAGAAGATGAAGCAGAGGGCACTGATGACGAGCCTGATCATTTGGATGGTCTTCAAGTTCAGTTCACAGAAGGCTTCTTCACGCAGCTCGAGGATGCTGAGAGCAGCAGTTCAGGCCATCCGAAGATCATTTGGAAAATTGATGCATCGTAGGCCCGTTCACCTATTAGTGCGAACTTACGACTGAACACTCGTGATAGTCAGGGAAAGATAGATTTTGAGATGCGTTAAAAGAATAATATCATTAAAAAGACTCTTCTGAGTCTTCGCCATCAGA
>JBBPTG010000196.1:0-45782 GCA_038093975.1 Chalciporus piperatus
CTCGCCTCACACGAGCTTGCTAGACAAGTGATGTCGGCACGAACTCGACAGAAGTTCAAACCATTTGCCAAAGGAGACAAAGTCTGGCTAGAAGCAAGAAACCTCAAACGGTCCCTCACTTCCCCAAAGTTCGCCCCGAAACGAGAAGGACCCTTTACCATCACGCAGGTCTTATCCCCGCTATCTTATAAACTCCGCCTCCCACAAATGTGGAAAATCCACCCCGTGTTTCATGCTTCTCTGTTATCGCCCTATCGCGAAAACCCCGTACACGGACCGAACTTCCCGGCTCCACCACCTGACTTGATAGAAGGCGAAGAAGAGTATGAGATCGAAAAGATTCTCCGACACCGAAGTTTCTCCGGACGCTACTCGTACCTGGTTCGCTGGAAAGGATATACTGCTGACGAAGATCGCTGGCTCAAAGAGACAGACCTTACCCACGCCAAGGACGTTCTTGAAAACTATAAGAGAGCCCATCCATCCGCATTCCCTTCTTCCTCAAGATCCCCATCTTCTGTCAGACGCAAAACTCGCCGCTGAAACTATGTCCGCTCCTACTACCCCTTCGTCAACCACTATGTCTTCCATCTCTTCCCTTTCTCGTTCTTCTTCTTCTCCTACTTACCCCCCTGGTTTACCTATTCGTTCTCTACCTATTCAACCCACTCGTCCCTCTTCCCCCGAACCCGCTAGCCCAACCGTCGCTGAGGCTGGATGGAATACCACTGGTCTTCCACTAAACCCCGCTGGATGGCCAGTCTTACAGGAAGACCTAGATGCCCCCACTCATATTGCCGCTATTCCCACCGTCAGAGTCTTGTCCGTTGAATTACCACTCGCCGCCCATCGTCTTCGTGACGAGTTGATGGACAATGCCGTCATGGATCGTATGTCCCAATTCTTACTTGACTCACGTCTCTCTGTACCCATCGGCGCCCACCTTGATCTGGGGTCACCCCTCTTTGCCCTCTACCGTGCCTACCTGCAAGCATCTCGTCTCACCAATCTTCCTCCTTCCCTGACGACGGTTCACCAAGCTCATTCAGAAGCTGCCTCCCTCCGCAACATCCACGGTGATCTAATTACCAACCTCAGCATTGCTCTCTATGAGCTACAGATGCCGGAGTTTCTGAATGACCTAGATCGCTACCTCAGAGAATCCGCCTCTGCGGCTCAATCTCCAACCCCTGTCATCGGAGTTTCTACCTCATCTCTCCCCTCGTCGACTCCTTCCACGTCTAGCTCCCCTTTGAACGATGAAGAGGAAGCAGTCTTCTTTCGTGCAGAACGTAACCACATTACCTCGCAACGACAACGGACTGGCACCATACCTCTATCCACCTCACATCCCCAGTACCACGATGCCTGCTTCGTATGTCACCGACTGGGCCATATACGTGTCCACTGTCCCGTATACCAGTGTCCCACGTGCTTCCGCTGGGCACCCGGTCACATTCAAGGTCGTTGCCCACTTAGGCGTGGACAAAGACATACAACCACGCCACCTGTTGCACCCTCTTCCCGTTCGCGCCGATCAACCAATACCAATCGAGCTGCTCGACGTCCCCCTCCACTCTATACCCGTATCTCGGGTGAGGCTAATTCACGCGACGACGACGACGCCACTCTCTATGACGGAGATGATCCAACCGACGATGTCGGATATGCAAACATGACCGGTTCTCCAGGTCATTACGGGTTAAACATTTGACTAGTTTTTATCTTCGTCGATGACTTGATTCTAATACGGGGGTAATGTTACGATCACTCATTCTTTCCTTCTTTGTTACCTTGTACTAAGTCCTAGTCGCTGGTTCAAGTCCTGCCTAGGCCTCTTATTTCTTACCTTGCTTTAGTCAGCGAACATTCCTTAATGTTCTTTCACCTTCCACGCTTCGTCATCGCTGACTCGTATACTTACCGAGCATGACTCATTCCTATTCGTCATGACTTGTTCTTACGTATTCTGACTTGTTCTATGCCTGCCCTTAACTCGTTTCTTCACTTATATAAACCCTCGAGTTTCCTCCTGTAACCCTAACTTAGACCTACGCAATCTAGCTTGGTCTTTCCTCGCTTCCTTTGAACCCTCTGAGAGTCACCGTCCCACTCTTGAACGGACGCTAGGCCTTAACGTGGACATCCCATCGTTAGGCTACCTTTGAAACCCTTGTCGTTGACTAGGCTTTTGTGTCTACGCTTTGACCTACCCGGTACAAGCGTAACAATCGCCGATAAAGAAATGCTCTCAGTCATTCAGGCACTAGAGCAATGGCGACATTACCTAGAAGGTGCTAGACATCAGTTTGAGATCTGGAATGACCACACAAACCTGCAGTGGTTCATGACGAGACAGGATCTCAACCGACGACAAGCGCGCTGGGCGCAATATCTATCTAGATTCAATATGCTCTGGGTTTACAAACCTGGACCTTCTATGGCAAAAGCTGACGCTCTCTCACGTCGAGAGGGCCACGCCGTCGGAGTTGAAAATGACAATAAAGGAATATTGGTTATTGCTCCCGAGAATATCCGCACAGTTGCCCTGACAGATGAAGGGGCACGGATCAAGCAAAGAGTCTTCCTTGCAACGTGCAAACTATCTGAGACAGAAGTTCAGAAGTTCCAGAAGAAAGGCATTCATGAGAAGCTTGATGGCTTACTCTACGACGAAGAAGACCGGTTGTACATTCCGGAAGATAACATACTCCGAATGGACATCATTCGTTTACATCACGACACACCGGCTGCAGGACATCCCGGTTACGAGAAAACGTTAGAACTTGTTCAACGGTCTTACATGTGGCCTGGACTCGCCACTCTCGTAACAGAATACGCATCTCACTGTCAGACCTGTCAGAGATTCAAAGGAACGAATCAGGCACCTGCAGGTCTTCTCCAACCCTTACCGGTTCCTAGGGGACCCTGGCAACACATCACTGCGGATTTCATTATGGGTTTACCCGAATCACGTGGTTTTAATGCAATCTTGACGGTGGTAGATCGCTTCTCGAAAGAAGTCGAACTCATACCATGCACAAAGACGTGTTCGGCCCTAGAAACCGCTCGCCTATTCCTTTCTCACGTATGGAAGCATCATGGACTTCCTTTATCCATCACATCAGATCGAGGCCCGCAGTTCGTGGCACAAGTCGCTAAAGAAATCAATGATGCCCTTGGTATTGATACCAAGCTCAGTACAGCATTCCATCCGCAGACAGACGGACAATCAGAAATCGTAAACAAGGAAGTTGGAAAGTTTCTACGAATCTACTGCTTCGATAAACAAAATCAATGGGCAGACTGGCTAGCCATCGCCCAGTTCTCTATTAATAACAAGTATCATACTTCAACGAAGAAATCGCCGTTCGAAGTCACACGTTCTTACGAACCACGCATGGGCACAGAACCACATGCTTCTACTTCTCAGGCACCAGCTGCCAAATCATTCACAGACGCAATGCGAAAAACAATTGCCGATGTGGAAAAGAACCTGGCTAAGGCCCAGGAACGAATGAAATCGCTAGCCGACAAACACCGCTCGGCTGCGCCCGAATATGAAATAGGACAGCAAGTCATGCTGTCTACCACAGACTTGCGTTTGACACGCGCATCAGACAAATTATCTGAAAAATGACTAGGTCCATTTAAAATCATCGCCTTGGCAGGGCCAAATGCAGTAAAACTACAGCTTCCACGAGACATTCGAATCCACCCAGTGGTTAATGTCCGTCGAATCAAACCTTACAAGGACCGCCTTGACGGCCAGCCTACGGCACGGCCTGGACCAGTTCTTGTTACGGAAGAACAAGACAACGAATGGGAAGTCGACTACGTCGTTGACACACGATACAAGGGAAAGAAACTGGAATACCTAAGAACCCAGCTGCACCTCGTGCTCTATCCATTAATCCCGCAGATTTCCTATTCCTATTTCAGAAACGCCCAGAAAATCTCACGGACAACGGCCCAGCCAAAATTGATAGACTCATGGCAAACCTGTTCAGTACACTGAAAACACGGGCTGCGCCCACATAAACAAAAGCAAACAGAGGAACGACATATATAAAAGCCTGGATGCCCACCCACCATCCCTCATCTTCTCTACTCTAAATCATAATGGACGCTTACCTCAACGGTGTCTCCTATACTCGTCCCCTCGCTCAGACCGACATGTCGGTCAACAAACTTCATCATACCGCACTCCTCGCTGTTGTCAGCACCTCCCTCTTCCTCTTGATGGCCATGCCGGTCGTCATCTACGTCCTCCTTCTCCTCCTCGTCGTCATCACGCTGGTCGTAACCCTCATCGTGCTCTACACTTCCCTCCGATTCGTTCACATGCTCGTGACGGATCGTACCACCATCGTCGAGTACCAGATCTCGTGGACCGAGATGTGGATGACTCTCAAGGTTATGCACCCCAACGTCTTGCCCCCTCGCTATACAGATGACCCTATCCCAGCCCTAGTGGCTTCACGGCAGCCGTCACGCTCACCTACCCTGGTCAACGTTCATCTTGACGTACCTCAGAACGTAGACGGCAACGGATGGCAGCAGTGGCATGACGCAGACAACATGGAAAACTGATCACCTGGAAGTTGATCCATAGGAAGGGGGTAGTGTTACGGTTCATTACGGTTCTCTCACCTTCACAGACACTTTTCGGACTTCAACGTTTCGTTCCATTCGATCCTATCTAATCTCTCTCATCTTATCTTTCAGACACGTGCTCATTCACTTTCACTATTCGCACGGTCGCCCCTTATGGTTATATTCATTCTCACGCACTGCCTTACCTTGACAGTTAATCTCCGTGCTGCGCATGGCTATGCCACAGCCTTTCACCTCATGTACTTAATCTCGGCTATCTCGGCTATGCCTCACAGCCTCCTTATCTCGCTTCTATTCTCATGGGTTCAGGGTAACTCCTTATTTAGTTATAGTTAGTACAAACATGTACAAACACTTAGGATAGTATATAAACCCCAAGGAACTGCTGGTAACCCCAGCTTAGTTCACTTGGTCTTTCCCCAAGACTCAACCGTCCTATCTCAGTTGTTCTCCATTCTCTTCCTCTAAACCGCTTCACTTGGCGATAGTGTAGACCTGATCTCAATACAAGTTTTGGGTCGTTTCAGAACATGAGGACCGGTACTAATACAACCATTGGGTAAACTAAGTCCATGCCTTTGAGAACCCATCTCTCTCATCAGCTGCTTCCTTTTAAAGCCTCGGCTGCCTGTGCCTTAGCTTCTGACTCAATGTGGTCGCGCCAGTACGCTTCCGCTTCTTGGTTTGTGTATGCCGCTTGATGTGACATGTAACTTGTGCTGGTGGACAGGCCAGCGGGGTAGGGGGAAGGGGTAGGAGGGTAGGGTGCAGGGATGATACCTGCGAAGGGCATCTGCCGGTTGTCAAACGGCAGGGAGGTCTCAACGTATTGTTGTGAATATGGATCCCACATAACCACTTGTCTCTGTCGGGGACGACGCGGTTTTGGGCAGGCGTTAGCAAAGTGACCAGGCTGATCACAATTGAAACAATTGCCGCGAACCGGCGGTCTTGGCATTTGCTGTGCCGACAGATCCATTGGGGCTCCACGACCAGGCTGTGTGCCTGTGGGAGTGAAACGGGGGCCGCATACGGAGTGGGGGGATGTGGGAGCGGGCGCGATGTGATTGGGTAGCGAGGGGGGAGATATGGATATGAAGAAGAAGGCCTGGGGGCAGGAGCAGGTGCCTGACGAACTGGTGCACCGCGTTCAACAACGATACGCTCGAACGTGCGACCTAACTTTCGGTAGGTGTCGATCATATTGGTCAAATTTTGCTCGTCAACATTGGTGTTGATTTGCGCCTGATAATAGATTTTGTAATCTATTGCCTTCTTTAGAAGCTCTTTGGCATGAGCATCTTCAATCTCCGATTCTGCTTTCAACAATTCAAACTCCTGGAGGAAGATGTCCACAGGTTTCCCAGCCTGCTTCAATGCTTCCAATTTTACTCTCATGGGCGAGAACGTCTATTTGAAAATGTGCTTTGAGGAGATGTGAAAATATTGTCCACGTGGGCCATGCTAGTAGTCCCAAGGGTGCTCGATCAGGTTCCTCTGCTGGTTCGCCTTCTACGGCTGGTAATGGTGGCGGCGGTAGTAATTCGTATCGAGACCATTTCTCTATTGTCATCTGGGCGAACCCAGCCGCTTTTCCTTCTAACCGTGAGAGAACGGCGAGGCATCGAACCTTGTTGTTTTTCCACGTGTGGACGGACTGCCAGGCGTTAACCTGCGCCCACCACAAACGGAACTTGGTGCGGTCACCATCCCATTTCCCAGGGTCGGCAACCTTTTTGGACACGGAGTCCGAATTGTCTGAAACGAGCGCCTTCAGAGCGGCGGTGAGAGCAGCGATGGGATCAACTGGATCTGCCATCGGAGTGTCGGGACGGGGAGTAGGGGGAGAGGAACTTTCGGATGAGGATGGAAAATGTCGTGGGGGATATCTGTAACCTTGATTTTGTGGTTCCTGATCGTATAGCTCGCTTGACATATAACCTTACTGAACCCTATCTTCCAAAGGTTCTCTGGGGTTGACAAACACGAGGACGAAGGAAATATTTCTTGGAGCGGAGATAATATCTGCGACGCTTAAGGGAATCTTTGCAGACCTTCTGAGGAGTTTTCCCAAGATCTGTTTGGATTTTGCACATGCACTACTCTTGATCTATCGTAATACAAGATTTTTATTTATTGTTTTCTATTTTTGTACCTCGGCGGTGCTGCCGGCTTACGTTTCCTACGTATGACTCAGCCAAGGGGGCGGCGACGCGCTTTTCCCTTGTCGTCCTTCGCAATTGGGCACGACCCCAACTCGGTCTTCGAACAAAATACTATCGTACAGCGGATAACAGGAATGGGGCACTAAAGGCTGGCCCAAAAGAATAGAATAGCCAGATGGCGAATGCGTGATGTCAACGGTGTCAAAATATAGTCCAATCCGTGCCTATCCGCTCCTTTCCGCTTCCGGATAGGGGCTATCCGGAACCGGATACTTCTGGATGCATTCCATGTTTAATCCGACGTTTCCGATGTCCGGAACGCACGGAAACATCTCCGGATTCGTTGGAACGGATCCCTTTTACATTCGTATGTTCTCCTATATGTCATTCACTTGTCTATTCCCTTTCGTGACATCTCTGTTCACCATTCACCCTTTCTATTCTTATCCATGTCAAGTCCTTGACATGGCTTGATCCTTTTGCACCCGGAATCGGTCATTCCGGACCGGAATCACGTCGGATCGTTCCGAGCACATCTCCACCCATTTACTTAAATTCCTCGTCTCACTTCCAGAGCACCTCAGTCGTTTCCGCCTCTCTTAGGCATCGGCTGAGGTGAGTATTTACTCTCTTTACTTAGTTCCTTTACTTATTTGAGTTGTACCTAGTTCGTTTAGGTGAATATAGTCGTTTCCGCCTCTCTTAGGCATCGGCTGAGTTCGTTTAGTTTTCACATCAGGAACTCTGGGATAAACTCCTGGAGCTCTATGCAACTCCTAGCGTTTCCGACGCTTTCCATTCATTCCGCAGTCTCTTCTCCACTGCCTGGAACGGCACCTCTGCCATCTCTGAGCACGTCGCTTCCATCCGGACCATCCAACGCCAACTCCTCGGGATGCAATACACCATCGATCCACAACTCCTTGCCTTCACACTCCTCAACTTCCTTCCCAAAACTCCGGATTGGACCATGTTCACATCCTCCATCATCAACACCGTTGAGAAAGACAAACTCACGTTCGACACCATCGAACTTCGTGTTCTATCTGAGGAATCCCGTCTCAATCCGTCCGGAATTTCTGATTCCGCCCTCAAAGCGTCCGGAAGAGTTCCTGGAAACTCCTCCGCCTGGTGTGAGCACCATCAGTCCAATGGACATGACTCGTCCAACTGCTTTGCTTACAAGAAGTGGGTCGAGAGGCTTTGCGAAGGCGGAGGACCTGGACAGAAAGGAAAGGGAAAGGAAAAGGAAAGGGAAAAGGCTAATGCGACGGAAGAGCGTCCAGACCAAAGTTCCAGACCTCCGGAAAGTGCAAACGTAGCTAAGGAGAGTGTATCTGAGTCTCTAATCCAACGTGTTCACGCCTATCTGTCGTCTGAACCCAAGCTGGCTGACTTCTCACTCCTCATCGACTCCGGAGCAACATCCCACATGGTTCCGCACCGTTCCTGGTTCCGCACGTACCATCCACTCTATCCACCACGTCCCGTGTCATTCGGAGACAACTCCACCGTTTCCGCGATCGGAATTGGATCCGTTCCACTTCGCTCCACTGTCAAAGGGAAGACGTTTGAGGTCATCCTAAGCAATGTCCTTCTCATTCCAGACTTCCGGATTTCTCTCATCTCCGTCCATCGCCTGTCCAATGCTGGACTATCCACCCTCTTTCCTGCGAACTCCTCCATCTGCCACATCCGGAAGGGGCCTGTTCCCATCATCGTTGGAACACACAAGGAGGGTTTGTACCACGCGGAAGCCACTCCGATGCTCACTCCGGAGGCTGCGCATGCCACTGTGGATATCAACCTCCTCCATCGACGCATGGGACACATCTCCATCCCACGGATTCAGCATATGATCAGGCATGGTCAACTCCAAGGGATTGACACGCTTTCTGGAACTCCGGAATTCTGTGAGTCCTGCATCCTTGGAAAGATGAAGAAGCTTCCGTTCGAGCTACTGGAAAGACCCCGAGCTACGCATGCACTCCAAGTGGTCCACACGGATGTCGGAGGTCCTATAACTCCACAGTCCAGGGAAGGATTCCGGTTCTGGCTCCTAATCGTCGACGACTTCTCCCGTTTCCCTTGGATCTACTTCCTGAAGAAGAAGAGCGATGTCCTAGCCACATACAACCAGTGGAAGGTAGACGTCAAGGCCTTCTTCAAGGCTGAGGTCGAACAGGAGGAGTTGTCTGAGGCGCATGTCCAGTTCCTTAGGAGCGATGGGGGTGGCGAGTACACCGGACAGGACTTCCGGAACCAACTCCGGAAAGATGGAACCCTTCAGGAGATGTCTGCTCCTTATACTCCAGAGCAAAACGGACTCGCGGAACGGATGAACCAAACTCTATCCTCGCTCGCCAATACCATGCTCGAGGAGTCCAAACTTCCTAAATCCTTCTGGGCTGACGCTATGGCCACTGCAGCCTATGTTACATCCAGGAGTCCAACGTCCGCGCTCCAAGGAGCGAATCCCTACCAGACCCTTTTCAAACGGAAAGTCGATCCGACCCTCTTCCGTCCTTTTGGATGTTCTGCCTATGCTCACATTCCGAAGGATTTGCGTGGAGGAAAGTTCCGGAGCCATGGACGGAAATGTATCATGCTTGGATATACCTATGGGCAACAGGCATACAAGCTCCTCGATATCGAACGCCGTACCATCATCTCCAGTCGACATGTCACCTTCAATGAGTCCGGAACCATCTCTGAAGCGGACTCCGCACCTTGGAGAAATCTCCCTGCTGAGGGTCAGTGGGAGGGACTTGTTCCTCAGCGTCTCCATCAGCCGGAACCTGAGGAATCTGAGGAGGACAACATTCCTGTACCTCCAGCCCTTCCAGGACCAGTGGGAGACGATCTCATACCTCCAGATCATTCCGTCGAGGATCTCGTCGACCGCTTGGGTCAACTCCACATAGGTCCGGAACCTCCTGCTCCTGCTCCTGCCCCTCGTCCTGCTCCCATTCCCGTTCCTATTCCTGTTCCTGCCCCTGCTGCTCCAGTTCGAAGTCCATCTCCGGAACGACCTCCTGCACAAGTCGTAGCAGGAGTTCGACGGAGCAATCGGAACCGTCAAACAGCAAACCGGAATCGAGACTACCAGCGCACCCTTGATGAGGAAGCTGCACGTCGAGCTGAACGCCAGGATGTCCAACAGGAACAACTGGAACCCCCTGCGGAAGTACTTTCCGAAAACGCGGAAGCTCCGGATCCAGATTTGGACATTCCAGGAGCATTCTACGCCTCTCAGGAAAGGCTCCAGGAGCATATCTTTGCAGGAGCCGCTGACGCAACCCAGGGAGAACACCTTCCTAACACTATCAAGGAAGCGTATGCAGGTCCTAACGCAGACCAGTGGAGATCCGCTGTCGAGGAGGAACTCCTCAGCTTAAACACCAACCATGTCTACGAAACTGTCCCCATTCCATCCGGAGTCAATCCGATCACTTCCAAGCCCGTGTTCCGCATCAAACGCGATCAGAACGGCAAGATCGAACGATACAAGGTCCGGATTGTTGCTCGAGGGTTTACCCAGCGCGAAGGAGTTGACTATCAGGAAGTATTCGCTCCCGTAGCAAACCTCGATTCCGTCCGGACCATCATTGCTCTTGCCGCGAAGCATAACTTGGAACTGGATCAAATGGACGTTTCCACCGCATATCTCAACGGAGAGCTCGAGGAGGAATTGTACCTCCTACCTCCGGACGGTGTTCCCATTCCTTCCGGATGCTGTTGGAGACTCAGACGCTCCCTATATGGCCTTAAACAAGCCGGACGTACTTGGAACAAAACCCTGGACAAAAAGCTTGGAGAACTCAGATTCACCAGACTCGACGCAGAGACCTGCCTTTACGTCCTTCGGAAAGACGGACAGGTCTGTTTCCTTGTTGTGTATGTCGACGACCTTCTCCTTGCAGCCACCTCCAGGGGTTTCATCAACTCCTGTAAGGAGGCCCTTTCCGCTGCATTCAAAATGCACGACCTTGGAGAAGCCAAGTACATCCTGGGAATCGAAATCCGTCGCGACCGGAAACTCCGTACCATCTCCTTGAGTCAATCCCAGTATGCTTGCACCGTTCTAGAGCGAACTGGAATGACCAACTCTGCTCCCGTCTGGACTCCTATGGTCCATGGCATACATCTCTCTGCGACGGATCCTGAGGACGACACCATGATTCCAGAACTCCGGATTGAAGGGAAGCTTGTTTCTTACCTTACCGTCATCGGGTCCCTCATGTATCTCATGCTTGGAACACGTCCGGATATTGCATACACTGTTGGACACCTCGCCCGTTACAGTTCCGCACCCAAGATGTGCCATTGGGAAGCCGCAAAGCGTGTCCTCCGTTACATTCGAGCAACTTCAGACATGGAACTTCGGTACGACGGAACTGATGTGTCCTTGGATCAGGACTTCCATGGATACTCTGACGCTGGATGGTCGCAGGACCCAGACAACTCCCGTTCCACTTCCGGATTCCTGTTTCTCAGCAATCGCGGTGCCATTTCCTGGTCCAGCAAACAGCAGAGCATGGTTGCACTGTCTACCACGGAATCAGAGTACATCGGACTCAGTCTCGCTGGACAGCATCTCGCTTGGCTCCGGACCTTCTTTGCAGAGATTGGACATCCTCAGAAGGGCCCAACAACGCTCAACTGCGATAATCAGGCCGCCATCATCCTTTCCCGTGATCCTCAGTTCCGAGCTCGAACCAAGCATATCAAACGGAAGTACCACTTCGTCCGGGACGACTTGGTTGCGACCGGAGAAGCCGTTATCCAATATGTTCCTACTGGGGACATGGTCGCCGACATCCTTACCAAGCCTCTCGTCAGGGAGCAACACTGGAAGTTCGTTCGTGGGATGGGATTACGATTGCGCTCGAGTGGGAGTGTCAAAATATAGTCCAATCCGTGCCTATCCGCTCCTTTCCGCTTCCGGATAGCCCCTATCCGTTTCCGGATACTTCCGGATGCATTCCATGTTTAATCCGACGTTTCCAATGCCCGGAACGCACGGAAACATCTCCGGATTCGTTGGAACGGATCCCTTTTACATTCGTATGTTCTCCTATATGTCATTCACTTGTCTATTCCCTTTCGTGACATCTCTGTTCACCATTCTCTCTTTCTATTCTTATCCCTGTCAAGTCCTTGACATTCCTTGATCCTTTTGCACCCGGAATCGGTCATTCCGGACCGGAATCACGTCGGATCGTTCCGAGCGCATCTCCACCCATTTACTTAAACTCCTCGTCTCACTTCCAGAGCACCTCAGTCGTTTCCGCCTCTCTTAGGCATCGGCTGAGGTGAGTATTTACTTTCTTTACTTAGTTCCTTTACTTATTTGAGTTGTACCTAGTTCGTTTAGGTGAATATAGTCGTTTCCGCCTCTCTTAGGCATCGGCTGAGTTCGTTTAGTTTTCACAACAATTACACGGGCGACAGACTTAACTTTGGACTTGCGATCGAACAAGCGCGAGCGAGATATCCCGGACTGAATATAACGTCCGTGCTCAATGCAGACGATGTCTCGCTCCTGCCCCAGACCCGTGGAGAAGAATCAGAACCGAGTTTAGTGGGCCCAAGAGGACTTGGAGGTAATATTTTCGTGTGCAAGGTGTTAGGTGGTTACACGACCTTTGGAGCGATAGGAGGTGTGTCTACATCCCGTTGGTAGCGTTTTTCCGTTGAAGCTGACAAACGTTACCAGCTTCGACGCCATCTACGTCCCCCCGACCTACGCTCGAGCGGACGAAGCTGCTTGGTGACGCACTTGTAGCTCATCTCAGAAGCATTGGTGCTACCCTAGGTCATTGCCACGTCCCTGGCCGGGCAGCCCACACCGGTGCGTTCCTAATCCAATCTGTATCAATGTACGAAAATCACGAATCACTCGCTGTTCTTTGGCAGCCTCTGAGCTCATTCCCGCGTCAGAAATAGAATTGGGACTTGGGCTCCACAACGAGCCAGGTGTACGTCGCGTCACGCTCACCTCCCCGGAGTGGCTCATAGGCGAGATGTCGCGTGTCGTTAGAGGGAGTGGCGGAGTTGGCGAGGATCTGATATCTATATCGGTAGGTTGATTCAATTCGGGGAGAACCGGCCGTATATCCTTGATTTCTAGAAAGGCAAGAACCATATAACGTACAGGAGACTTGGATCCGCCCCGAAGACGAGACTGTGTTGTTCATCAATAACCTCGGAGGCATCTCGATGCTCGAGATGGGTGCTATAGTCGAACAAGTTGGAAAGGAACTTGGTAAGTCCTGGGTTACTTTGGGTTCAAATAGACATGAATTAATAGTCGCTCCACTGTATGGTTAAGAATCGCACGGGATTGTCCCAGAACGAATTTACAGCGCGCCGTTCATGACGTCTCTCAATGCCCCCGGCTTCTCCATGTCGCTTGTCAATGTGACGAGGGTTGAAGAGACCGCGAACGGTGCGTTATTCTCGGTCTCATCGTTCATGCCCTTCCAACGAAACGATCACTCCAGCCAACTTTCCTGATGACCCAATTGATTTACTCGCCCTCCTCGATGCACCCACTGAAGCATTGTCTTGGGTCGGAGCGAAGGTATGGCCGGGGCGGGGTAATCGTCTCGTTTCCCGCAACCAGGACAAGGAGGCAGAGGCCGTAGAGTCACTCCAGTCGATCCGCGATTCCTTTGGCCCCACCCAATCGACAACTCATACAAGCAACAATCGAGATTTGGGAGGTTACACTTGGACTGACCTTGGGTTTTCAGCGCAAGAAGTCGTGAGAGGCATTCGAGGTGCATGCGAGAGCGTGTTTTCAGCCGAACCAGACATGACGAGGTTCGATACCATCGTCGGCGATGGCGACTGTGGTCATACATTCTCGGGTGGTAGTAAAGGTGGGTTACGTAGGCTACTGGCAATGAAACGACCGTTCTGAATTCCTCTATATCATCGATAGCGGTCCTAACGGTGTTGGACAGTGGTGAACTGGATCCCCGGCTGATGGATCCTGCTTCGTTTGTCGCAAAGATGGGAGAGGTTTTAGAGGGGAGCATGGGAGGTACGATCGGTGCACGTACGTCCCTTCCGCTTGTTTCCGACTCCTGAACCAACCCGCTCATCTCGTTCTTAGTATTCGCGATCTTCTTTACTGCGTGGTCTATCGGTCTGCGTGGAGGACCGCCGAATACGACGTCTCCGCTCAACGACGCCCTCGTCGCGCTCGGAAAACACACTCCTGCGCGGCCAGGCGACCGGACTGTGGTCGACGCTCTCGTCCCGCTCTGCGCTTCCGTGAGTTCAACCTCGGGAGGACTCGAAGAAGCTGTTGAAGCCGCGAAGAAGGGAGCAGAGAGCACGAGAGGTATGAAGGCGAGGCTCGGGAGAGCCTCGTATGTGATCGCAGATGGGGAGGCAAACAGCGAGGTTCCGCCAGACCCTGGAGCGTGGGGTGTTGCTGCCCTGGTGGAAGGGTTTGTGAGAGGAGTACGAGATGTGTCGAACGTTGCTCCATAGATGGCGGTCTGATTGGACTCGGGAGGGTCTTGGAGTTATCACCATGTAATATAATTGTACCGGACAAATCTATCGTTTCTTGCACGTCGAACGTTCTGAGCTCCTCGTTGGCCCGTTTGAAGGGTATGCACTCGACTACTTACAGAGGTTGACATATCAACGACCAATTTTAATCATGAAAGTCGTGGTATTCAATGATGATTGAGATGACATCTTGGTGCGCACATAACGATAGGAGAAATTCCGATATCGAGCGTGATGAAAACGCTCACCTTCAAAGATCGCTCAGTCTATGCGATGTGCGTGGCCTACTCCTTCGCCCGAGGCATCATCGGATTTCTTGTACGTTTTCTCAACTTCCTTCCACGCGTGCACAAGGACGGGTTGATGTGTCTGAATGTCCCAAGTTTCATATGAGAAAACAACCAAGACCGAGAACACTGTGGGAAGTAAACTCAATGGTATTCATGTAGAATATCAATGTGACCACGGAATTTCATTGCTATACTCGCCGAAAGCCTACTCAACAGTTTTCAGTGAGTACACTGAATGCCGCCAGTCAGTGTGTTTTGGAGCACCTCGCTCACCCGACATGCCAAAAGACACTGAACTTCAGTGCCACCCCCTGTTGCGAACATGAAAATCAATGTATCAACTACGCGATCCCTTTGAGCTATTCCTCCGAGTCGGCAATATCCCCCTCGTCCGAGCCATCTGATTCCTCGTCCGAGCCGTCAAATTCCGCCCCGTTGGGCACGAAACTACTTTCCGCCACCCCAATAGAGCGGTCAATGATGCCCCACCGGCGCCGAGTCTCTACTCTCCCGATCACAGCTTTGATGTTACGCAAGTCTGTCTAGAAGAAAGGATACCCAAACTCACTCTATACATACGCCATGCTGGTCCTTGACTTGGGGTCACACCTGAGGGTCACACCGCGCAACTTGGCTTGAATACCCAAAAATATTGTTCAGCGGCACCTCCGCCGTACACGAAAAACGCCTCGTCCCAAACTTTGCTATCCAGGGTCGTCCCCCGGCGTGCGTTCAGACTGCCAATGACTGCCTGGGGCGACTTCGGACAACCCTCGGCGGCCCGGCAGTCAGGATTGGCTCCAGGAAGATAGGCTTCGTCTTGGCGCAGATCCTCACGAAAGGCAGCGATGCTGAGGATACGGAATGCAAGCTCGGAAGAATCGACGATATGGTAGGAACCCTCTTGAAGGACCATTCGTGCACCGACGATCGAGTTATCTGAGAGTGTTCCCTTTTCAACCCTAAAACAAGGCAAACACGAATCAGGGGAGGTGGGATTTCCTCAGGGAGTATGCACTCCGGGCTTGTCAAGCCATGTCAGACGATATACGCGCTTGCTTCGGGTCTCAGGCTCGAGCAAGAGGAGGAGACAGTGGTGATGATGGGGACGGAAAACAGCAAGTTCAGTAGTAGCTACGGCGTCGTAATAGTACGAGTCTCCTGCAGCACCTGACGACACTGGCAGCCTAGGTATCGCGCGTTCCACTGTGTCCGGCTGTACTTCGATTGCCAATATGACAGGTTGAGACATTGGAGGGCTACCCAAACCGGAATTGAAGATGGAAAAACAACATAGTCATTCGCGATAGCAACTTGAATGAGATAGCGGGTTAGAATACAATCCATGTATTGTCACGAGTGCCACGAAAGGGGTCTACTAGACCAAACGTAAAGGCGAGACTTCAGGGAGTCTCAGATGGGAAAATGCTTCAGGGAGTGTCGGATGATTGTACAACGGCGGAGAGCTGTAGGATATCCTGAGCTGCAGGGCGCGAGGGTGGGTGGTTGGAAATGCCAGCATTGCTGGACTCGGGTGGACTATTTCGAGGTAAAGACTGCGCCATGGGAATGGTCTCTCGGTCTCGTTCTCGTGCCGGGGACGCTCGAGGCCGCCGACGGGACAAGAACCCACAACATCCGATGTCGTTGACTTCTGGTTCCGCGATCGAGTCGTTGTCGCTCTCTTCGCTGCTCTCTCCGGAAGCGGACTCCTCGACGACCATGAGAGGAGGGGTGGGTGCTGAGTCAGAAGGGGTGGAAGGGTCGTTGCTGATGGTGGACCTTGAAGCAACCTGTGTACCCTATCCGAAACAGACTTATTCAGTACGTGTGATGAAAACGGGGGTGATTGGCTTACTGGTTCCGCCCATCCCATGTATATTGGGTGCGAGCGATCAAGTACAAATCGGGGCAACATGTTCCACAACCTCCAGGAGAGCATTCGGCGCTGTACCCGGGGCGGGGGATCGGATGAATTCATTCTTGAATGGTCTTGAAGGGGATGGGGGCGACGTGATGCAGGCGCCTACAAAATGCCAGAATTAGGCATCAATTTCTGGCAATAGAGTAATGAAACTGACATTGAGGAAACCAAAGTCAGATTCACGAGGGATATTTGAGGGAACGTCGGGTGAAACCACTGCTGATTGCTACGCATATGGTGTGTCAGAAATGCAGGAACAGTAGACACTGAGAGCTAGCACGCACGTCAAGGAGGGGATCAGGGGTCTGCAACATCAATGTCAGTTTATGAAAATAACCATTGAATGAACAGTGGAACCTTTCGATTGTTATTGTCCCACCACGGGACACGCCAAGCTGAGATGTTCCCCCCTTTCCCACTGCATGCAACAAATTCCCCAGACCGAGAAAACGCAACTGCCATCACGAGTGAACCGTGGTCGAGTGGCTCTCCGATAGGCAAGCGCGATCCCACGTTCCAAAGAATGACCATTTTATCTGTGGATCCACCGGCAAGCCATTTGCCATCGGGAGAGAGGGACAGATGTGTCACTATTTTCTGATGGGATTGTTTTAGTTCATCGATGACCTTGCCCGTGCTCGAATCCAATGAACGGATCCGACCGTCCTCACAGGCAACGAAAAGTCGGTCAGATTGCTCAGATGACCAAACAACAGCAAATAACCCGTGAGAATCAGCGACATCGAGTGGTCCAAAGATTATTTCGCCACTTGCCGCATCAAGAACGAGGATCCAGGAGTTGTATGCTATTGCGAGTTTATCGCCGTCGGGAGAGAAACAAGCTGACTTGGGATTCTGGAACCCTCCGATGGAGTCGTGGCTGATGAAATTTCTGATTCGCATAGTCCCCGCCATCTCCCATATGACGCTCCCATTGGAGTGACAACTCGCGAGGAGCTCTTCATTTTGAGACAAAGCCATGCACCGAGCACCACCATAATCCTCGGTCGACCATGGGCCGTTAGTGAGTTCGTCCGTGTCCGTGTTCCATACCCTCAGACGTTTATCCAGCTGTGAGCATGAAATAATCCGCCCGTCTTCTGTGGTGATGACCCCAGTCACCCAATCCTGGTGCACCATCGAGCTACCCTCTTGCGTGCCGGTCGTCAAATTCCATATCCGCAAGGTCCTATCGGTTGAGCCAGTCACGACCCGGCCATCGGAAAGCCATGCTATACGCGTTGTCCACCATTTTTCAAGTTCTTTAGGAGCTTGTATGGTAAACGTTGGGCTTGGACTTTTCTCTGCAGGTTCAAGTGCGTCCGAGTCTGTCATAGTCGTAGGTCTGAGGAGGGGTGACAATGAGTAGAAGGAGAGGAGATGAAGACACAGGACGAACCTTCAACCTGCACGACTGAGCGATGATCGATTGGTCGATGAGCGTGGCAGACGAAAATTGCATTGTGTACATGTTGTGGACATCAGTGGGTCCATCCCGCGTAGATATTTCAAACCCAATTGATCGTGCTTAGCGCCGCGTGCTAAGTAAACGCAGCTCGATCATTTCACCTGCACGATGCTCGAAGCATGAATCCAAAGTATAACGGATTGGTTACCAGTCTACCAGTAGTCTACCTCAGTAACATCCGAGTTTTCAAGGAAATGGAAATTTTCCATTGCATTCCATGTCCAGTCGAATGCTGTGGTAAATCTTTCCGCGTTACCACCGCCGGGCCGTTGGATACTCCAGATGGCAATACAATATCGAGCTGTATATACGCACCACGCTTGTATTACACGACCTCTGATAGGGCTTGATCAACAACTGGAACTGCAGCGCATTCATCGGGTCGTTCTTCAACACAGGCCTTTGCACGGTTGTCGATCTCACTCGCGGGGACGGCGAGTCGGAATTCGAAGGCGTGGACGAGCGTGAACAAGAAGGCTTTCATTCCAAAGGGAGAGTGTTGCGGTTCGCAATGAAAAGGGACTAACTGCACAGAGGGGGCTCACTCGACGCTCCACGAAACTCGCGCGTGTTCGAGAACGTATATGTTTCGTATCATCGCCCTTGGTGCTCAAACGAGTATTTCTTCCACTATGCAACCGTAACGATTCGCGACATCAATTCGACCGTGGTTTCGGATCAGTGTGTAAAATGAACGCACCGACGGCGATCGGATCATCGACGTCCTCGACTTTGACCACGTTCCGGAGTATTATACTACCTTTTTGACGTTGGTTGATGGCCTCCTGGTCCCCGTCTTCGTCGAACACGACTCCCAGTGAGTCGATGATTTTGAGACCGCGCTCCAGTTGGACGGTTTGTACGTCCTTGGTATGTCCAGGCTGAGCCGCAACAGCGCGAGCCTTGTCGAGGTCAAAGTAACGTTGGCATGGATTTGATACATAGATGAGAGTCAAACGAACCTACCAACCACACCGACGTTGACGGTTTGCGCAGCGCTCGGTTTGTACGCTTTCAGTAGACGTAGAAGAGCCGGAGCGGTTGCTGAAGACAAATTTGATCGTTGATTGGCAGGCGCTGATCGGAATGGAAATGTCGGTGTATAGTGCCGAAGATACCTCAACCACTGTTGCACGTTCTCCTCGGGACGAGATCTAAAACACGATTCTGCCTCAAAAACGATGCCCATGTGCACGTGCGAGGAGAACCTCGAAAGAAGGAGAAAAACGACCACGGACCTATTTTATTGAGAACGAACACGAGCTTCTTACCCTCACTCTCCCGTCTCATCACCGCCATGCAGCCCTCTGGATTCTCGCGCGTCGAGCACGAGAATGACGACGCAGCTTGCGTCGATGGCTTTGTGGAGTGCGCGGACGTAGTGTCGTCGAAGTTATTTTGTTTTTTGGTTTTATGAGCCGTGGTTATGAATGTGGAGCTGTATGGTACAGGTTGGGATGGATCAGGGTCTTGGATATCGAGGAGACTAAGCTCTCTCTCGAGGAGTTCGTTCTGATGCCATTGTGGCATCTGGATTCGTTCGCGCGGGCGGCTAGACGATGGAACGAGGATAAGAACGAAGACGAAGACGAGCGCAAGGCAGACGTAGGAAACTCACGGATCGTGGCGTTTGTTTCTCTGCGTTCTTGGTTCTAAGATCAGGAAGTTTTGGAACTCCTGGGGCTTTCTTCGACTGACATAAGGATCAGAATCGGGAGGTACTGGGTTTATGTGGGTCCACGGACGTGTGGTATTGTGGAATTTGGAATGGCGAGGTAGACGTACTTACTGTTTCTTCCCATCGTGCGATGTTGCGAGTGGAAGAGGAAGATGTTGATGGACTCCTTCAAGTTAATTGTGGCGGTACACCTGAGAACAGCCAATAGCAATCGTTGTCACGCCTATATCGATTCATCCACAAGCTAAACGTTTAACGAGCAGGTTTCCAATGCCACTGAGGGCCGACACCTATAGCCCTAAAATGACATGCCATGGCATGTTCACTCATGAACTCACCATAATTCACCTATGGTATGACTGAACGATTCGCGAACGATAGGACTCAACAAGTAGATCACCGAGACCGCGCGAGTGGCTGCGCATACTACATACCAGAACCCCCAACGACACTTTGCGCACACACGGAAATGCTTGCAAGAAGTCGCGCGAGCACAACGACGTCAGAAACGGGTCGGTAACGACTTACCAAGCAACGAGATGCGTCGCGAATTTAAATGCGAACGCAAGACGGGAGGCCAAGGGCAAGTCAAGAAGAAGCAATCAGTGGGTAGCGAGGGCAGGGAGTCGTGCGGGAGATTTCACGAACAGAAAGTCGCAGCGAGGAGATCGGGCGACTCGGCGAGGATGCCACGAACCAAATGGCTGACGGCGTGAGCGTCGCGGCCCCGGCGAGCAGCTCAAAAGACGACCGTGGAGACGACAAGGCCAACCACACGAAAGTTGAACCCACAAAAACCCCAGATGACGAGTCCAGGACCACGCACGCCAAACGGACGCTGAGAAAAACGGAATCGCAAGGAGAGGGCCACAATGAGGCAGCGGGTGCCTGTAACGAGGTCGAGAGAGGGGACAGCGAAGTTGGCGACGACGACGAAATGATCACAAGCACGCACAATGCCCGAGAGCGGCAATCAGCTGAAGAAGATCCACCGACGAGACTGCTGCGACGAACACAGCGAACTCGTTCGTGGATGCACACGCGGACGGATTCGCACGGTACGATCCCCAGAGCATGCCGCTTGAGGGGGAAAAAAATGGGTCGAACGGCGAGAGTGCCAAGCTCGCCAAAGACGCAGAAGACCCGTCGGACGGCGACGTCACAGAATTGACGACCGTGGGCAGTGACGACGACGACGAACGGAGTCGGTCGCATATGCCAAACGAACCCCGTAAATGGTCAAAGCCGCCAGACGGAACTGGCACGGCCGGAGATCGTGTTGATGAGGTGAGGGAGTCCACGGCCGCGAACGAACCAAACGGCGGCATAGACATCGCGAACGGACGTGTTGACGATACGGACTCACTAGACACACCTCTCGAGCCACCAGGCCAAGTCGACGGGTCGACGAGCCACACCGACAACCGAAACACGTCGAATGACACTGAGGACGCGCCCAGCCGCGAAGGCACGCGACCAGACGAGTCGCCAAGGCCATCCAACGAAGGCAAGGGTGTCCGCGAGCGGGAACGGCGAAGTTGAGGGAGCGAAAGTGGGCCTCGACGAGCGGGGGGTCTCGGAACCCTCTCAAAACCAGCATCGTCGAACTCGCCAACGAAGCACTCGTTGCTGCTCATGAGAAAGCGGAATGGGGACTCGGAGGGAAGGAACGCACGGCCGATGGCTTGTTGGATGTGATCGATCGCGGCAATGATCAAGGTGGTCGAGTAGGACGTGAGTCGTTCGACCCCGATCGTGACCGATGGGAGGACTGAAACACCTTTGTTGACTAGGGAGGTGGACGCTCGATCCGATCGATGGTACTAAGGGGTTCTTGCATGGCGAACAGTACGCGGGATGTTTGGCGTTGACTCGGAGAGGTCATACTTGGAGTCATTGGATGTCGAAATATTTCCTTGAAGGGCTCCGAACCAGATGGTCCCAGAGGCTGCATCTTCGTCGCCGTCAAAGATCAAGGTGCCGAGCAGGTGCGTTCTCCGACTTGCCATTTTCCCCGATTCGTTCCTCTGATGTACAGTATGCGTTGAATGCACACGCACCACACACGGACGTCTAGATCGACCTTGAGGACGATACCTCGACGCCCCTGACGATCCCTCCCTTCGATCGTGAAACGCTCAACTTTTTGCAATCGGTAGAGGCGACTCATTCGGATCTCGAATTCAACAACAGGGTAGCGGAATCGCGCAACATCAGGAAAGAACCGGCAAAGATGGACAGTCAAGCCAAGTACTATTGCTTAACCAGAGGCGACGGAGGGGTTTACCTACGAATTCCCACTCGGACGGGACACAAAGAGAAGATGTGGTGAGAATTATGGGGTTGTTGCTGCTGGGAGGGATGTGCACGCTCGGGTTTTGGCTGCTGTTCAGAAAGCCCAGGCGGAAATGAAGGAGAAGGCAAATGCTTAGATACACGTTAGAGGAGAGCAAAAGTCTGCGGATGTACAGTTTATTGCATCATGTGCATATAGTAGTTGCTATAACGCGAGCACGTCGGTCGTCGTGACGCTGGCAAGTTCAGTAGTAACTGCGGTGTCGGAAGAGTACGATGCGCATTCAGGACAGCGATTTTAGAGTTCCAAACGGTAAAATTTGCTAAGATACGAGCATTTCGCAATCCAAGATCATGATGCGATGATTCCGGTCACCGTAAAATACAATGTAGTCCAAAGGTTACGGACGTACTCTTCAACACGCTCGCAGCAGAAATTTGATGAGAGTTTAGAATATAATCTGTATGTTGTCACGAGTGACGCGAAAAGGGTATACTAGACGAAACATAAAAGCGAGGCTTCAGGGAGAGTCGGACGATTGTACAACGGCGGAGAGCTCTAGGATATCCAGAGCTGCAGGGCGTGAGGGTGGGTGGTTGGGAATGCCAGCATTGCTGGAGGAGGGTGGATTGTTTCGAGGTAGAGACTGACCAACAGGGATGTTGTCTCGTTCTCGTGCCGGGGTCGCTCTAGACCGCCGACGGGACAAGAACCCACAACATCCGATGTCGTTGACTTCTGGTTCAACGATCGAGTCGATCCCGCTCTCTTCGCTGCTCTCTCCGGAAACGGACTCCTCGGCGACCACGAGAGGAGGGGTGGGTGCTGAGTCAGAAGGGGTGGAAGGGTCGTTGCTGATGGTGGACCTTGAAGCAACCTGTGTACCCTATCCGAAACAGACTTATTCAGTATGTGTGATGAAAACGGGGGTGATTGGCTTACTGGTTCCGCTCGTCCCATGTATATTGGGTGCGAGCGAATGAGTACAAATCGGGGCAACATGTGCCACAACCTCCAGGAGAGCATTCGGCGCTGTACCCAGGGCGGGGGATCGGAAGAATTCATTCTTGAATGGTCTTGAAGGGGACGGGGGCGACGTGATCCAGGCGCCTACAAATTGCCGGAATTAGGCGTCAATGTCTGGCAATAGAGCAATGAAACTGACATCGAGGAAACCAAAGTCAGATTCACGAGGGATATTTGAGGGAATGTCGGGTGAAACCACTGCTGATTGCTACTAACGCATACGGTGTGTCAGAAATGCAGAAACAGACACAGAGAGCTGGCACACACGTCAAGGAGGGGATCGGGGGTCTGCAGCATCAATGTCAGTTTATGAAAATAACCATTGAATGAACAGTGGAACCTTTCGATTGTTATTGTCCCACCACGGGACGCGCCAAGCTGAGATGTTCCCCCCTACCCCGGTGCATGCAACAAATTCCCCAGAACGAGAAAACGCAACTGCCCTCACGTCTGAACCATGGTTGAGTGGCTCTCCGACAGGTAAGCGCGAGTCCACGTTCCAAAAAATGACTGTGTGGTCATACGATCCGCTGGCAAGCCATTTGCCATCGGGAGAGAGGGACAGACACACTATCGTGTCGCGATGGGATCGTTTTAGTTCATCGATGATCTTGCCCGTGCTCGAATCCAATGAACGGATCCGATAGTCCCCACAGGCAACGAAAAGTCGGTCAGATTGCTCAGATGACCAAACAACAGCATATAACGAGCCAGTGACATCGAGTGGTCCAAAGATTTTTTCGCCATTTGCAGCATCAAGAACGAGGATCGTCCATGAGTCGTGTGCCATTGCGAGTTTATCGCCTTCGGGAGAGAAACAAGCTGACTTGGCGGCATACCGAAACCCTCCAATGGAGTCCTGGCTGATGAAATTTCTGATTCGCATAGTCCCCGCCATCTCCCATATGACGATCCCTTTGTAGTGATAGCTCGCGAGGAGCTCTTCATTTTGAGACAAAGCCATCCACCAAGCAGGACCATAATCTTCGGTCGACCACGGGCCGTTAGTGAGTTCGTCCGTGTCCGTGTTCCATACCCTCAGACGTTTATCCCCCCTTCCAAATGAAATAATCCGCCCGTCTTCTGTGGTGATGACCCCAAACACTGGACCCTGGTGCACCATCGAGCTACCCTCTTGCGTGCCGGTGATCAAATTCCATATCCGCAAGGTGCCATCGCTTGAGCCAGCCACGACCCGGCCATCGGAAAGCCATGTCATACAAGTTGTCGAAGCATTTTCAAGTTCTTCAGGACCTTGTATGGTGAACGTTGGGCTTAGGCTTTTCTCTGCAGGTTCAAGTGCGTCCGAGTCTGTCATAGTCGTAGGTCTGAGGAGAAATGAGTAAAAGCGGAGGAGATGAAGACACAGGACGAACCTTCAACCTGCAGGACTGAGCGATGATCGATGAGCGTGACAGACGAAAATTGCATTGTGTACTTGTTGTGGACATCAGTGGGTCCATCCCGCGTAGATATTTCAAACCCAATTGATTCAATGATTACTTTCTACCTTGAGTCTACCTTGTCCAGCTCATGCATGTTCCCACACAAAATGCTGTCGTACATCTTTCCCCCTTACCACCCCCGGACCCTTGGAGACTCGAGTTCAACGTTCAACTTCTGATCGCAATAAAATATCGAGCAGTCTCATATACGCATACAGGGTTGCATTAAACGACCTCTGAGATAGGGCTTGATCAACAACTGGAGCTGCGGCCCATTCGTCGGGTCGTTCTTCAACACAGGCCTTTACACGGTTGTCGATCTCACTCGCGGGGACGGCGAGTAGGAATTCGAAGGCGCGGATGAGCGTGAACAAGAAGGCTTTCATTCCGGAGGGAGAGTGTTGCGGTTCGCAATGAAAAGGGACTGACTGCACAGTTGGAGCTTCCGAGTCTTACCCTCGCTCTCCTCACCTCCTCGCAGCCCTCTGGATCTCGCGCGTCGAGCACAAGAATGACGACGTTGCTTGCGTCGATGACTTTGTGGAGTGCGCGGACGTAATGTCGTCGGAGTTGTTCTTTCGTTGTTTGAGCTGGACGGGTCTGAGGATTGGGATTGGGGTACAGGTTGGGTTGGATCAGGGTCTTGGATCGAGGAGGCTAAGAGGGCGAGAGAGGAGACGGTGGGTTGGCATCTGGATCCGTTCGTGCGGGTGGCTAGACGATGAAACAAGGATAAGAACCAAGACGAGGACGATCAGACGTAGTAGTAGACTTACGGATCGTGCCGTTTGTGCTCTGCATTCGTGTTTTTGAGATCAGGAAATGTTGGAACTCCTGGGTCTTTCTTCCTGTTTCTGCCCATCGTGCGATGTTGCGAGTAGGAGGAAACGATTGGAAGAGGATGATGTTGATGGACTTGGTACAGTCCTCAGACTCCAGGCTTCGCAAAACATCAGACTTGGAGACATCTCTGCACTAAAACTACGGGGGGCTCGCCCCTCGTAGGATTCCTTTTGTTTTCCTGTCCGTGGGTCTTCAGTACCAACAATTGCGACCTACCTTTCTCTAAGAGAAAATCCTTCGAAACGAATAACACCAACGTCCACAGCAATTCATTACCCCTCTCGATCACCTTGCCGAGGACTCCTTGTAGCTTCGCCTCCCCCTCCTCGCTCAAAACATCATCCCTCCACAATTCGGCAGAAACTGTGACCGTCTCGTGTGGCTGGACGGCTCCTTTGCGAGCGAATAAAACCGCATCTTCGTGCCCGGTCCCATTGCACTGATGGCGTGCAGAATAGGAAAAGGGCATGCATCTGGTTTGATAGCAGCAGAATTCAGAAAGTTAGTGCTCGTTTCCAAATGAGATTCATTTTACCTATACGATTCATCAACTGCTCTCTGATCTGGAGGTCCGGCCCTTTCACCTGCATGATGAATATAGGCTTGTTCGTAATCCTCACCTCCCAGAAAATGACGTAGTCATCCTCGGTCGAGAAAGACACCAGGGTTTGGACAACGAAACCCCTGTTTCTAGAGAAACCAGAAAGGAACCAATGCGCAATCTCTAAGACTTGGCTAGGTGAGCTTATCTAATGAGCCTAATTAGCCAAACACACGTTCAATCAAACGCTCAACAAATAGCTCCCTCCTCTCGACTGTATTTTCGCCCGACGTGGTCTACCACCATGGCCAAAGCTTCGTGGTACGCTTCTCCTCTGTGGTCCGAGCGATTCCAAACAAACAAACCGCTGACCCTATCTCTCATCTATTTCAGGTTTGACATCTGTTCACTCGTCTTGGTAAGTTCCTCGAACCGGGCCCAATCAACTCGAAAGTGCATCCGAGCGATTGATCCCGTCTTCCGTCTTCCGGCTTCCCCAGACCACGCTCTTCTTCGTCGGGACGATCCTTGCCATCATATACGTCGTCCACTACGTTTCATCGCGCATAGCCGCGACCAAGGAATCGTGAGTGTCGCCCCACCATCCATTCATATGCATAACACCACTCGTCGCACCCCCACCCCCCTCAATGGTCTTTCCATCCATCTAGCCTCAAAAACAAGGGAATTAACATCTCCCGCGAAGGCGTATCCATCAAGACGGAGAAACGCTTCGACAGGAACGACTACGTAGATGCAACACAGAGGTAAGCGTGTTCCGTAGGTTTAAAAACTGCCCCCAACGACATCTGACGATCCTATCCACTCTCTCCTTCTCATACATTATTTAATTACCCCAGGGGCTTCGTCAAAGCGCTCAACGCAGCCACCTGCGGACCCGAATCGAACAAACAAGCGTTCTTACCCCCTTCAAACAGTGACCGCCAGGGTATTTTCGGCATGGCGATGCGCAAATTATACGGCAGTGAACGGGAAGAGAAGAAATGATCGAGGATGCGGACGATGCATGATGGATGATCTTTGGATCAAATGACTGGTCGTTGTGGTATTTGGATGTTGTTTTTGGTTGCTCGTATTTCATCGTTTGTATCTTAGTTGTTCATGTCGTTCAGACCGGGGTTCATATAACCGAATCTCGTACTCACCTTCACGCACCTGAGAGTTCAACAGAACTTGAGGCGCAAATCTGTTGAACTTCTCAGGCCATACAATGCTTCGTATTCTGGTATGCAGTCGCCAGCACGTGTATTGCTTGAATCTACATGGTCGTAAACATAGCATCGCGAGATGCAAACGCTTCTTCGTCCAAGATCGATAGCAACCAAATGCTAATACCACCAACCCAACATCCCTACTCTCAGATTTCAGTCGCCATCATAACGTATCTCCAAACCATATGTATACTTCCTTCTGTACGTTGTCTGAGAGGGGCAATGAATTGCCGTACGTTGGTGTTATTCGTCTCGAAAGGTTTTCTCTTAGAGAAGGGTAGGTCGCAACTGTTGATACTAGTACTGAAGCAGGCGGGGTGGCAGGAAAAGCTAGCAACAAAGAGAATCGCACGAGGCCCCGTAGTTTTAATGCATAGATATTCGGTGACCTCAGGCTATAGCCTTGATCCCGTACAACCAGTAGAGTAAGCATGCAAGGTTGTATGTTCGTAAACGTAGCAAGCGCTTCTTCATACTCGACCGTCGGACCCAGCGACCAAACGCCAATGACCACCAACCAACGCCCAAACGGCTGCGCATACATCCCCCTAATTCTCGATCCCCATCATAAACGTATCCTGCAACACCTCCACCTCGACGTCCATCCCCGAGCCAAGTTGCGCCTGCTGCTGCTGCTTATCCATCCTCGCAGCCGTCCGCCTCGCCCGCTTAGCATCCTTCTTCAACGTTTTCCGATTGAGCGCATGTCGACGCCCCGCAGCTTCTTCGTACGCTGATAAATCTTTCGTTCTTCGAAACCGTTTGGGCATACGTACGAACGCCCCGTCGGACGTGTTGGCTTGAGTTCCAGCTCCAGCTCCAGTTCCAGCTCGAGGTTGCGTCCTCGACTGAGTTTGAGTTTGAGAGGCGGCGTCGGGAAACGGTGAAGGCGACCTCGATCGTTTTTGGGGTATACGAAGCGGCGAATCTTCAGCAACCATCCTATTCACATCTCCTCCGAGTCCTTCTTGCACACCATCCTCCATCAAAACCTCCTCACCATCCTTTACCTGCACCTCCCCAAACGCACCTGCATCAGCTACGTTAAACAACCCCGCTAACGCAAACGGTGCCGAGAACTGGGATACGATCTGAGCTTGACCGACTGTTTCAGCTCCGGGGGCAACGGTGGCGGTGCCATCTGGCCCGCTCGAGATGGTCGATGGGATCATCGAGGGATGGATCGCTGGTGGGACGGAGTAGTAGGGAATCTTTTGATGGTTCCAGTCCATGAGCACTTGTCGAGCGGCGGAGAGAACGTCTGGAGTGCCACCCTGTGTGGTGGGTTAGATATGGACATACATTGTATATCGTCGTGTAATCCGGCACGGACAAAAAGGTCCAAGCAAGGAGAGCTCCAAGCGAAAATGTAAGAGAAAGAAACATCACCTTTAACAACCGTCCACTGCTCAACGCCAACATTGTCAAAAACTCGAGCGTGTTCGAGAAATCGGGGAGGTTGTATATGGTTTGTATCCTTGCCTGTTCTGTTCGGACGAGTATTTCTTCCACTACGCAACCGTGGCGGGTCGCGTCATCAATTCGACCGTAGTTTTGAATCAGTCAATAGGATGAACGCACCGACGGCGATCGGATCATCGACGTCCTCGACTTTGACCACGTTCCGGAGTAATATGCTACCTTTTTGACGTTGGTTGATGGCCTCCTGGTCCTCGTCTTCGTCGAACACGACTCCGGGTGAGTCGATGATCTTGAGGCCGCGCTCCAGTTGGACGGTTTGTAGGTCCTTGGTATGCCCAGGCTGAGCTGCGACAGCGCAAGCCTGGTCGAGGACAAAGTAAAGTTGTCATGGATTCGATACGTACCAAAGAATCAAAACGAACCTTTGATCGTTTCATAGAGTTGATCAAACTACTCTTTCCGACGTTGGGGAAACCAACCACACCGACGGTGACGGTTTGCGCAGCGCTCGGTTTGTACGCTTTCAGTAGACGTAGAAGAGCCGGAGCGGTTGCTGAAGACAAATTTGATCGTTGATTGGCAGACGCTGATCGGAATGGAAGTGTCGGTGTATAGTGCCGAAGATACCTCAACCACTGTTGCGCGTTCTCCCTCGGGACGAGATCTAAAACACGATTCTGCCTCAAAAACGATGCCCATGTGCACGTGCGCGGAGAACCTCGAAAGAAGGAAAGAAAGGATCTATCACGCACCTATTTTATTGAGAACGAACACGAGCTTCTTACCCTCACTCTCTCGTCTCCTCACCTCCTCTTCTACCAACCGACTCCGACAGCCCTCTGGATCTCGTGCGTCGAGCACGAGAATGACGACGTCGCTTTCGTCGATGACTTTGTGGAGTGCGCGGACGTAGTGGCGGCGGAGTTGTTCTGTCGTTTTTTGAGCTGTGGAGATGGATGTGGAGCTGGATGGGTCGGAGGATTGGGATGGGTCTGGGTCTTGGATCGAAGAGGCCAGGATGGCGAGAGAGGAGAGGGTGGGCTCTGATGCCATTGTTGCATCTGGATCCGTTCGTGTAGGTGGCTAGACGATGGAACAAGGATAAGAACCAAGACGAAGACGATGCCACGAGCGCGAGGCAGAGGTAGGAAACTTACGGATCGTGCCTTTTGTTTCTCTGCATTCTTGATTTTGAGATCAGGAAGTTTTGGAACTCCTGGGTCTTTCTTCAACTCTGAGACGAAGATGAGAATCAAGGTCAGGAGGTGGCTTCATGGATGGGAGAGTGATCGGACGTACTGGGTTTGTGTGGTACTACGGATTTATGGGATTCTGGAAGTTGGGATGGGATGAGAGTCGGGCAAAAAGTGAGAGGTGAGAGGTAGACGTACTGTTTCTGCCCATCGTGCGATGTTGCGAGCGAGTAGGAGGAAATGAGTGGATTGAAGAGGATGACGGTGAGAGGAACTACAAGTAGCCTAATGCTGAGTTTTCACTTTCCGCGTTCTTCCACTTGAACCACCACAACAACACTGACCACAACTCATGTTGATTACCACACTCATTACATGATGATCATCGTGAACAAGGTAAGTCAGCACAGTGACGCCGTGCTCCTCAGGCTCCACATCGAGGGTACCTGCCTACATCGCGATGGCGTGTCGACCAAGGCCCTGCGGCGACCAAGGCAGCAAGATCAACTTTCCAAGTCCTGATCCACGAGCCAACGCAGGCATGTTTGGCCATCAAGTCGGGAATATATTCGACGCTATTTTCTTGGGAATCAAGATGCTTGTTCGGTCCATGTCAGAAGTACGGACGACCGTAGGACGACCACACCATGGTACATATTAGCAGCGGAACAGCATAGCAGCATCATGGATCTACGTAGGCTCCGTTCCTGATGAAGAGTTTGTCGACTTCTCCCATTTGGAACGTTTCCACCCCGAATTTCAAAGAGCAATCCGCCAGGCAAACTTAAAAGCTTGCTTCGAGTCAGAGCTAGTTCTGAAGACATTGAGCCCAGATTTTGTCAACAGTCATGTTCCCGCCTGGATCTATATAGCTGAAATGGAACTTGTTCCACGCAATACAGAATTTTGATTTGCTTGAAAACTTGAATGTCGCTGATGCTTGTTCCACCCCTTGACATGCATCCGAAATTCCCTGCACGTTGTAATATGGAAGACTATGTAAGAGTGCGTTTTCGAGAGCAGTGTCTATCGGACAAGCTCGGTCACAGCCTTGCTCGCCTAGATGCTCGTTCATTTGTTCTTTACTGGACAACACAATCGAACAACTACGTTAAATGTTGCATCATGCAGATGAAATGATTGAGCTCCATTTGGCGGTAAGTGCAATCAATTGAGTTTGGAATATCTACGCGAATGGACCCACTGATGTCCACAACAAGTACACAATGCAATTTTCGTCTGCCACGCTCATCGATCAATCGATCATCGCTCGGTCCTGCAGGTTGAAGGTTCGTCCTGTGTCTTCATCTCCTCCGCTTTTACTCATTGCTCCTCAGACCTACGACTATGACAGACTCGGACGCACTTGAACCTGCAGAGAAAAGCCTAAGCCCAACGTTCACCATACAAGGTCCTAAAGAACCCAACAATCTGCGGACAAATTGCATAGCATGGCTTGCCGATGGCCGGGTCGTGACCGGCCCAACCGATGGCACCTTGCGGATATGGAATTTGACGACCGGCACGCAAGAGGGTAGCTCGATGGTGCACCAGGGTCTGGTGGATGGGGTCATCACCACAGAAGACGGACGGATTATTTCATGTGCAATCGGGGATAAACGTCTGAGGGTATGGAACACGGACGCGGACGAACTCACTGATGGCCCGTGGTCGACCGAGGAATATGGTTTTGCTTGGTGCATGGCTTTGTCTCAAAATGAAGAGCTCCTCGCGAGTTGTCACAAAAAAGGGATCGTCATATGGGAGATGGCGGCCCGGACCATGCGAATCAGAAATTTCATCAGCTACGACCCCATCGGAATCAGTGGGTGGCTGTCTGCCAACTCAACTTGTTTCTCTCCCGACGGCGATAAACTCGCACTAGCAGACAACTCCTGGATCCTCGTTCTTGATGCTGCAAGTGGCGAAAAAATCTTTGGACTCGATGTCGCTGATTCTCGCGAGCCATATAGTGTTGTTTGGTCATCTGAGCAATCTGACCGACTTTTCGTTTCCTGTTGGGACCGTCGGATCCGTTTATTGGATTCGAGCACGGGCAAGGTCATCGATGAACTAAAACAATCCCATCGCGGCGCAGTGGAGTGCCTGTCCCTCTCTCCCGATGGAAAATGGCTTGCCAGCGGATCGAATGACAACACAGTCATTCTTTGGAACGTGGGATCGCGCTTGCCTGTCGGAGAGCCACTCAACCATGGTTCAAACGTGAGGGCAGTTGCGTTTTCTCGTTCTGGGGAATTTGTTGCATGCACCGGGGTAGGGGGGAACATCTCAGCTTGGCGCGTCCCGTGGTGGGACAATAACAATCGAAAGGTTCCACTGTTCATTCAATGCTTAATTCATAAACTGACATTGATGCTGCAGACCCCCGATCCCCTCCTTGACGTGCGTGCTAGCTCTCTATGTCTACTGTTCCTGCATTTCTGACACACCGTATATGTAGCAATCGGCAGTTGTTTCGCCCGACATTCCATCAAATATCTTTCGTGAATCTGACTTCAATTTCCACGATGTAAGTTTCATTACTCTATTGCCAGAAATTGACGCCGAATTCCGGAAATTTGTAGGTGCCTGCATCACGTCGCCCCCGTCCCCTTCAAGACCATTCAAGAATGAATCCATCCTATCCCCCTCCCCGGGTACAGCGCCGAATGTTCTCCTGGAGATTGTGGAACATGTTGCCCCAATTTGTACTCGATCGCTCGCACCCAATATACATGGGACGAGCGGAACCAGTAAGCCAATCACCCCCATTTTCATCACACATACTGAATAAGTCTGTTTCGGATAGGGTACACAGGTTGCTTCAAGGTCCACCATCAGCAACGACCCTTCCACCCCTTCTGACTCAGCACCCACCCCTCCTCTCATGACCATCGAGGAGTCCGTTTCCGGAGAGAGCAGCGAAGAGAGCGGGAATGACTCGATAGCGGAACCAGAAGTCAACGACATCGGATGTTGTGGGCTCTTGTCCCGTCGGCGGCCTAGAGCGACCCCGGCACGAGAGCGAGACAACACTCCCGTTGATCAGTCTTCACTTCGAAATAATCCACCCTCGTCCACCAATGCTGGCATTCCCAACCACCCACCCTCACGCCCTGCAGCTCAGGATATCCTAGAGCTCTCTGCCGTTGTACATTCATCCGACAATCCCTGAAGCCTTGCCTTTACGTTTCGTCTCGTATGCCCTTTCCGTGTATGGATTATGTTCTAAACTACTATCACATTCCTGTCGCCACTGATCGTGTTGTTGTTTCGCCGTCTTTGATTCCGGTTTGGGTAGACCTCTGACGTCTTACTGTGTCATTGCGGCGATCGAAGTACACGAATTCCAATGCTGCAGTCGCTGATGACCTTGCCAGCATCACGAACACACTTATGAGACAGATCCGAGGAATAGTTCCGAGTCCTTCTTTGTTTCATTTTCAATAGGCTCGTGTCCTCATTGTAACTACCGAGTCTCCATCTCAAAACCCGCATCGTCGAACTCGCCAACGAAGCACTCGTTGTCCCTCCCAAGGAGAATGAAGCGGAATGGACACTCGGTGGGAAGGAACGCACGGCTGATGAATTGTTGGATGTGATCGATCGCGGCAATGATCAAGGTGGTCGAGTGGGACGCGAGTCACTCGACCCCGATCGTGACCGATGTGAGGACTGAAACACCTTTGTTGACTAGGGAGGTGGACGCTCGATCCGATCGATGGTACCAAGGGGTTCTTGCGTGGCGAACAGTACGCGGTATGTTTAGCGTTGATGATCGACGGAGAGGTCATACTTGGAGTTATTGGATGTCGAAATCTTGCCGTGAAGGGCTCCGAACCAGATGGTCCCAGAGGCTGCATCTTCGTCGCCGTCAAAGATCAAGGTGCCGAGCAGGTGCGTTCTCCGACTGTCGTTTCCCCCGATTCGTTCCTCTGATGTACAGTATGCGTTGAATGCACACGCGCCACACACGGACGTCTAGATCGACCTTGCCAGTGAGGATGATACCTCGACGCCACTGACGATACCTTCCGTCCCTCTTGGGACGCTCAAATTTTTGCAATCGGTAGAGGCGGCTCACTCGGATCTCGAATTCAACGAAAGGGTGGCGGGATTGCTGGAAATCACGAAAGCACCGGCAAAGATGGACAGTCAAGCCAAGTACTGTTGCCTAACCAGAGGCGACGGAGGGGTTTACCTACGAATGCCCACTCGGGCGGGATACAAAGAGAAGATCTGGGTGAGTACTGTTCACCTCGTAGCTCACACCGTTGCGGCACATATGTCTATGGTGTCTGACGTCTACGTTCCTGGGTAGGATCACGCTCCGGGATCGTTGCTCGTGCGAGAGGCAGGTGGTGTGATTACTGATTCTAGAGGCCAACCACTCGACTTTGGTCTCGGGAGGACGTTGGGTGAGAATTATGGGGTTATTGCTGCTGGGAGGGATGTGCACGCTCAAGTTTTGGCTGCTGTTCAGAAAGCCCAGGCGGAGATGACAGAGAAAGCAAATGCTTAGATACACATCAGAACAGTTTATCGCATCATGCATCATGTGCATATAGTCGCTATAACGCGAGCACGTCGACCATCGTGACGCTGGCAAGTTCAGTAGTAACTGCGGCATCGTAAGAGTACGAGTCTCCTGCAGCAACTGATGACACTGGCAGTCGGGGTATCGCGTTCCACCATCTCTGGCTGTACTTCGATCGCCAATATGACTCGGAGGCCTACACAAACCGGAATTGAAGAGTTTTACCTTCGAACTCGATGGTGAACTTCAATCATCCAGGTACTTCTTGGATCCAAGCCGAGAATTGCGTTTGCGCAATTTGAGCGACTTGTTACGGAGGGACAGTCCGTTGAGATTTGTACAGTAGATATGCGGGAGTCTATCGGGTGTAAACAAGTTGAAACACGTTTTAGAGAGTTCCAAACGGTAAAATTTGCACAGATAGCAGGTCTCAAGATGATGCCATGATTCCTGTCACTGTAAAATACAATGTAGTCCAAAGGTTACGGATGTACTCTTCGACACGCTCGTCAGAAGCGGTGTCGAGCTTTCCGTACTCGCGACAGAAATTTGATAACAGTTGAGAATATAATCTGTATGTTGTCACGGGTGATGCGAAAAGGGTATACTAGACGAAACATAAAAGCAAGGCTTCAGGGAGAGTCGGATGATTGTACAACAGCAGAGAGCTGTAGGATATCCTGAGCTGCAGGGTGTGAGGGTGGGTGGTTGGAAATGCCAGCATTGGTGGACGAGGGTGGATTGTTTAGAGGTAGAGACTGATCAACAGGGATGTTGTCTCGCTCTCGTGCCGGGGTCGCTCTAGGCCGCCGACGGGACAAGAACCCACAACATCCGAGGTCGTTGACTTCTGGTTCCGCGATCGAGTCGTTGTCGCTCTCTTCGCTGCTCTCTCCGGAAGCGGACTCCTCGGCGACCACGAGAGGAGGGGTGGGTGCTGAGTCAGAAGGGGTGGAAGGGTCGTTGCTGATGGTGGACCTTGAAGCAACCTGTGTACCCTATCCGAAACAGACTGATTCAGTATGGCCCTGTGATGAAAACGGGGGTGATTGGCTTACTGGTTCCGCTCGTCCCATGTACATTTGGTGCGAGTGATCGAGTACAAATCGGTAGTGATTAAAAGTCCAGTTGCTGAACCGAAAAAAGACCGGAAACTGTTACAATCACTACCTGCCCCTATCCTTTTTCCGTGTCTCTGTCTCTCCCCGAGCCCATCCTCGTGGGCCTTTCTCTGACTTGCTCGCCTCGTGTTCTCCGGACCTATCTCATATCCGGTCGGCATCTCCTTTCTCTTTGTCATTCCTTTGTCATTCTGTCTTATGCCTCCGTCCGATCATCGGACGTTCGTCATTTACCCTTAGTCTTCCCTTTCCCTTCTGGTTGCTTAGTCATTACCTTTGGGATCGTACTTAAGTCCCAGGTTCTCGCGCTATGACACTCTAACCTTGGTCTGCCCGGTCACCCAGCCTAGTGTCCTACCTAGCTATCTCTCTCTCTTTCCTAGTGTCCAAGCTCTCTATGCAATCCATTCCTTGTTGCTAGATCTTGCCTAGAATCCCTGAGTCGTCGCTCTACTCTTGAGTGAGCGCTTGAGTCTTGTCTGGATATCCCAGCAAGCTCTCTCCTTGTTCCAACCGGGTCTACGTTTGGGCCTACCCGGCACACACGTAACAGAAACCGGACTGGACCACACGCGGTTGCAACCGGACTCGGTTGCCAGTCCGTCGAATCTACTCGTGCACTGGTTGCCAATTGTGAACACTCGAGCTATAGTAGAAAGACTGACCACAACCGGTTGTGACCGGCTGGGCAGTGGACTGGTTGCATGTACTCGTAAGTATCTAGTAGATGACAAGAGGGGGAGCCCATTCAGCTCGTTAGGCCGTACAGCAAGGCCAGCCGATCACCAATTAGGCCGTGCTCTACTGGCCGGCTAATGATTGGCCGCTGGTGTATGATCACCTAGGTTAGGGATCGGCTAGTAATAGAATGTACACATAGAGTAGGGATCAGCCAATGTATCATTGTGCCCTGGCAATGGGAATGGCCAACACAAAGGTTCCATGAGGTAGGACCTGGCCGACTGGTGCTAATCACCCAGTCCTGCCTGCATCAGGGTTCGGCCCATAAAGAATAGGGATGGGCCTCAATGTGTAGGGATGGGCCAATGCATTGAGCCTCAATGCGTAGGAATGGGCCAATGCAATCAGTGTCAATGTGTAGGGATGGGCCGATGCATTGAGCCTCAATGTGTAGGAATGGGCCGATGCAATCAGTGTCAATGTGTAGGAATGGGCCAATGGGTTGAGCCTCAATGTGTAGGGATGGGCCGATGCATTGTGAAACGACTCAACTCAACTAAGAGCTAAGACTCACACTAGACAATAGCGAGCCGATGTACTTGGCTGAGGTTCGATGAGGAAACTCCAGGAGAACAAGACTGGAGAGTCCAGTGCTTGTCGACCCGGGTTTATATACTATTGTCAATGTTTGTACATGTTGTGGCTAAACCTTATCGTAGGTGACTGGGTATGACTCATACTAACTACTAGCCAATGGCGTAACTAGCTCTACTGCGGAATGAGTAAGCGTGAGTCATATGATGAGTAATGCTGACTGATGCTGACGAGTGAGCTGTGAGTCATCAGTTAGTAAACGAAGGTCTAGGCCTAGCTTATGTAAGTAAGTCACGTGATGCGATAAGATAAGATAACAAAAGAGAAAGTGAAACGACTAAGTCCATCGAAGAGAAACCTAGTAAGCGTAATGGAATGTAGGCATGATTAGGATAAGAAATGGAGCGTTCGTAACACTACCCCCTCTCTATGGATCGTATTCCCAGACGATCAGATTTCGATGAGTGGAGCTTGGTTCATCCACGGTACCCCTTCTGCTGGTGGAGCAGCAGCGACCTGAAGGTTATTGTTCACCCAGGTAGCTGGTGGTTCAAATGGGTTACCATCGTTTTCGTCGACAGGAATAGGGTGGGTAGCACCTACGAGTGCTGGGTCGGGGATAGGAGGATTAGCGAGATCAGGCCAATTGGTAGGCCATTCTTGCTGATCAGGATTCTGCTGTTCCTCTATCACGTTGTCCCACTTGCTCAAATCCGGGTGCCATACAACGAGCTTCATCCACTTTGTCGACCAATCCCAGTTAACCTCAATAGACGTAGACCGCCTGGTAACGATCATTTGAGCGAACATGAGGTACTGAATAGCGATGGTGATGACGACAATGGCGATGAAGGTGAGGAGGGAGGGGATGAGTATGCGGAGGATCCAACCGTTGCAGATGACGAAGAGTACCAAGAGGAGGGAGAGGACAAAGTTGCCTCGATCCCTAGTGAAGTTTCGAACGAAGATGTCGCGGAGGACATTCTCCCAAGCGTAGACGTCGTTGAGATCCATTGGTGATGATGGTGGTTCGCGGAAGAGAAACCGTGAAAGTGGAGACTGTCAAACATCAGTCTTTTATACCTCTTCGGTATTCGGCACGGTATTCAACCAATTGATTTGTCCATTATCCACCTGACTCGTCAGGTTGTCATACGGCTGGAATAGTGACTCAAATAGACTCCGTGACATGCGAAGGAATCGCGGAGCGGACGGGTGTATCTTGTTGAATTCCCTTATTGCATCCTGTGCATTCTTGAGATTAGATCTCGGTTCCCATGTCCGATCAGATTCAGCATAGCCTTTCCAATGCACGAGGTATTTCAGGGTTTTTCCCTGTAAACGAGAATCAACGATGTAGTCCACCTCGTATTCATCATCTCTGTCTTCTGTCACAATCACAGGCCCAGGCTTGTCAACGGTTTGCTTCCGTAACCTGTCCTTATATGGTTTGACACGTGAAATATTAACGACGGGGTGAATTTTCATGGTACACGGAAGCTTCAAACGTAGTGCGTTCCGTCCAATCAGGGTTGTGATTTCGTAAGGGCCCAACCATCGCGGTGAAAGTTTCTTAGATCTCTGCGCCAGGCGGAGATTAGCTGTAGACAACCAGACCTTCTGACCAATCTCATAAGATGGGGAGTCAGAACGGTGTTTGTCAGCTTGTGCTTTCATACGCTTCTGAGCTTCTATTATGTTATCCTTGGTTTCTTTCAACGTGTTGGCAAGAGTGTCAACAAAGTCCGCAGCAGCGGGTGCTTTAGACGTGTAATTTTCTATTCCCATTCTTGGAGAATATGTGTGCGTAACGTTGAAGGGAGCTTTGGACGTAGAGGCTTGCTTCTTCGAGTTGTATGAGAATTGAGCGATTGGTAACCAATCAGTCCATTCTTCTTGCTTTTCTGACGTGAACAAACGAAGATACTGTTGTAGATCTCGATTCATACGCTCAGTTTGTCCGTCGGTTTGAGGATGAAAGGCGGTAGAGAGTTTGGGCGTAATGCCAAGACGTTTGCATATGTCTTTCATCACTTGAGATGCGAATTGTGGACCTCGGTCCGATATGATGGTCTTAGGAAGTCCATGATGTTTCCATACATGGGTCAGGTAAAGACGGGCAGTGTCGAGAGCGGTGACTGTCTTGTTGCAGGGGATGAATTCGACTTCTTTGGAGAACCTGTCAACGACGACAAGAATAGAATCGAATCCATTTGAGAGTGGCAGATCAGTAGTGAAATCTGCGGAGATGTGTTCCCAGGGAAGATCCGGAACTTCAAGAGGGTGTAGTTTTCCGGAAGGGGCGTAGTTTATCCCTTTGAAACGTGCACATCTATCACAGCGTGAGACATAGTCTTTCACGAGCGTAGCCATTCCTGGCCAGGCGTAACTGCGCTGTAGCAGTTCAATTGTCTTTTCATATCCGGGATGTCCTGCGACAGGCGTGTCGTGATGAAGTCGTATAATCTCCATACGGAGATTTTCTTCTTCAGGCACATACAATCTTCCTTTCCTGTCAATCAGAATCCCATCAGACTCTTCACAAATGCCATGTTCTTTACAGAGTTTCATGACTTCTGTCTCGTGTATTTTGAAGGTTGCTTTTCTGATTTTGTCCTTGATCAGATCGGAATCGGTTGAGAGTTGAACAGTTGACGTAGCAGCTATTCTGTCCGGAGGTATTACAAGGACAGCCTTGTTATCTGCTTCGATACCGATTGCATGATCTTCTCTTCTTGATAAGGCATCGGCTTTTCCCATTTGGGAACCTGCTTTGTGTAGCCATTTGAAATTGAATCGACTAAGATATTGAGACCAACGTGCTTGGCGTCGATTTAGATCTTGCCGAGTCATGAAGAACTGAAGATTTGCATGGTCGTTCCAGATTTCAAACTCGTGCTTGGAACCTTCCAGATAATGTCTCCACTGTTCTAGACTTCTGATAATGCTTAGCATCTCTTTATCCGCGATGGGATAGTTGCGTTCTTCCGGTGACATGGAGTGGGAAGAGAACGCGACGGGATGCCATTTGTTTCCTTGTTCTATAGATAGAACAGCACCCGTGGCGTAATTAGATGCATCCGATTCTAGTCGGAAGCGTTTGTCATTGTCTGGAAAAGCGAGTATGGGGGCGGTGATGAACTTCTGTTTCAACGTGTTGAAGGCGTTCCGCTGTGCATCTTCCCATGCGAATTTCACATCCTTCTTGGTAAGATCATTCAAGGGTCTAGCCACTTGCGCATAGTCCTGAATGAAGCGACGATAGAAATTTGCTAATCCGAGAAAGCTTCTGACACCTCTGACATTTGTCGGAGTTGGCCATTCGGTGATTGCCTTGACCTTATCGTCGTCCATCCTGATTCCTTCGGGAGTAATTGTCATTCCCAAGAATTCTACTTCTTTGGTATGGAAGACACATTTCTCTGGTTTGACGAAAAGGTCATTCTCCTCTAGGCGACGAAGAACTTCTTTGACTATTTTGGTATGGACAGCAGGGTCATCGGATTTGGTAAAGATCATGATGTCATCAATGTAGACTACAACGGCGTCTTCCATGTCTGAGAAGATGTCGTTCATCATGGTCTGAAATGTTGCAGGAGAATTGCATAATCCGAAGTACATGACCAAGGGTTCGAAGGCGCCACGGAAGCATACGAATGCGGCTTTAGATTCATCGCCTTCTTTGATGCGGATATTGTTGTATCCCCAACGCAAGTCCATTTTGGTAAACAGTTTTGCGCCTTTCAGTTTGTCAACTAATTGGGAAATGAGGGGCAGCAGATAATTGTTCTTCACCGTGTGTTCGTTTAGGTATCAGTAATCTTGAACCATACGCTTCTTGCCATCCTTCTTAGGAACGAAGAACACGGGAGAAGTCTGCTCTGATTTGGAAGGATGAATGTATCCTTTCTTGAGTTGATCATCAATGAATGCACTGACTTCTTGTTGTTCCGTGACAGAGAGTGGGATAAGACGACCTTTTTTTGGCTTGTAGGTGTCTTTTAGGTCAATTGCGTGATCCCACGGCTTACGGGTTGGCATGCGTTCAGATTCCTTTTTCTTGAACAGGTGAATATACTTGTGATACTCTTTCGGAACAAGCTCTTCCGGAGTCTTTTCCGTTTTCGGTTCAGGTGCATCCTTCTTTGCGGCGTTAATGTGACGAAGAGAGTTTCGTTCTTCATCATCAAGCTGACGCGCGAACGGTGGTTTATCTCGTAAAACGGAACAAGACCAGGGACAACGAGTCATGTGGACCGTTCCTTTGTTCCAATCTATTTCCGGATTGTGTTGCTTCAACCATGCATATCCTAGTATCATCTGATTCTTTCCAAGATCAGTGACTTCTGCAATGGCTTTCTCACAATGTCCGTTGAAATGAATAATGATTTCCGCACAGTGTGTTATCTGTCCAGCGGAGTTATGCGTTCCGTCCACGTTGTATACCGTAAGTGGATGTCTAAGTTGCACGAGGGGTAATTTGATTTTATCAGCCCATCTCCGATCAACGAAGATAGCATTGGCTCCTGAATCAAGAAGTGCTTCTGCTCGTGTGAAAGCAGACGGAAGTCGTTGTGAAGCGATGGAACTGGATAACTTCAGTTCTCGATCCATCGTGCGAATGAAACGTGGTCCTGGGTTTTCGGAAAGATATCGGATTATAGAAACAGAATTAAGCACCTGACTAGAGTCCAGGCCAAGCTCATGGTCAACATGAGACCCCGTTTGACTGTGTGAATAGTTTACAGATTTTCCTAATGAGTTAGTTGCGGTCCGTTTGCCCAGATCATTCAGGCCGCTTTGCCTTTTCCCTTCATCTCGATATCTTTCATATCATAGAAGTAAGCCTTCATTTCTTCGAATGAACGGCCTTCAAGAGCGCTAGATTCGGTAGATAGTTCTCTTACTTGCCTTTTCTGAAGTTTGCAGGCACGTTTGTGTTCGCCTCGTGACCAACCACAGCCCTTGCATTTGGTACTAGGTACCGGACATTGCTGTTTCGGATGTCCCGGTTTCCCACAGTTCCAACAATTTCCTTGTTTCTTTTCTTTGAAATTGCTTGTGGCCGCTTTTACGACAGATGGTGCTTCTTCTTCTTCCACAATCTCTCCTTCTTCGATTTCGGCAGAACCTATATCCATTGGGGCACCACGACCCGGCTGTGTGCCCGTGTTGGTATATTTGTATCGCGGGGTATCACCTGCGGTTCCTGTCTTGATCATGGAGATAAGCTGTTTTCTTCCTGCAAGGAGGCGTAATTCTTCGACGTATGTATCATATTTGTCGAGCCGTCCTTTTTCCATTAAGATCCGGTGTGTGATCTCTGGATCTGCGTTTAGTTCCAGAAGTTTGATGTGTCTCGCGTCATCCCAGTCGTCCATGAGACGATGCGTCTGGAACGTGGTAAGGAATTTCTCCATAGACATCTTGCCTTGTTTCAAATTCTTGATCTGATTGCGGTGATATTCCACTTCATTACCCGAGCGGAATTGATCAGTGATTCGTTTATGGAACTCGGCGGAAGTATAGGTAGTTCCATTCTCTAAGATGTCATGTGTCATGGCTGGTGAGAAAGTAGCGGCGTCTCCTCCTGTCATGCGACTAAGGATAGCTCTGATCGCCGTCATTCCGGTTAACACAGTATTGTTTTCATCTAGCCATGCGCGGACTCTTGTCCACCATTCTTCGAACTTCTTTCCTCTAGATCCATCATAGTCTCCTGGATCTTTGACGATTTTGGATAACTTAGGTCCGCTAGGTCCGACCGTAGGAGCTGGAATTGCGCCAGGCACTTGGATGGCTTGCACTTGCGCCTCAAGCTGCAAGACATTATTGTTTAGACTTTGATTTATTCTTTGAGCGTTGGTAAGCTGATCCGCCATTGTTTCCAACGTGAGTCTCAACTGCGTTCCAAGATTTCGTATGGACGCATCACGATGATTGAGAATGGCTGTTAAGGCAGCTGCTAAGTCTGGAGCGAGAACTGACATTCTTGATGCACTAGAATGGAAGAGATAAAAACTAGATTTTTATTTCAGATCTCCTGAGATCCTTCAAGGGTTTCTCCTGATAACGAAGCAGGGGCGTCTCTCTGATAAGGTGGCGGTGGAATGCTTCTTCTGATGGAATGAGGCGCGGGATAGTACAGTTGCACTCCTGGCGCGTTTGTTTCTCTTAGTCCTCCTTCTTCTTCGCTATCTGAGTCTACTAATCCTGGCACTGATTCCCTATCCTCTTCTTCAAGTTCCGCTTGTGATATAACAGGGGAAAGGGGAGGAGTAGGTGGTGCTACTGGACGGTTCCTGTGAGATACTAGTATGTAGGCGAAGTCAAAGGTAACGCGACGGTCGTCTGAGAGAATTTCGTGGCCGAAGATGAGGTATGAAAGTAGCAGGAAGGCCTGTAAGCTGTACTGGACGAATCTTCCTAAGGGGTACAAGAGGCTTATGGCAGCGAGTGCGGCGAGTAGGACGCGGGGTTGGTACTCTCTCCTTAATACGAATATCGGCGTCCTCTGGGATACCTCTAAGTAGCCTGTCGCTTCGTCGGCGTTGACGTACCCGATCGTCAATGTTCTCTCGAATCGCCTTCTCTCCTGCCGGTGATATAAGCGTGTGATAGATAGCGCTACGGAAACTTTGCGTACGACCAGAGACTCCAAGGGGGAATCTGTGTTGAAGAGCAAGAATATCCTCGTCGACGGTGGTCCAATCAACGGGCTCCGCGAGCGGGGTTGGGGCTCTGGGAATGGAGGAGGCACGGTAGAATAACTCTTCAACGCCGAAGGCGTCGGCTAGTATCTGCTGGGGGTTGGGCGGCGGCGATGCCCGAATAGCCTCGATAGGCGGGAGTGATGGATATCGACGACGGTCGATCTGGAGATCGACGGGGTTAACAGTCGATACGTGACGTGGGTAAGGGGGAATTACCGGTTCTTCCAACCAATCAACGTAGAGGTCGGAGTAATCAGGCCTTGGCGCGATTGGCACTGAGTACTGTTCGATGAATCTCCTCTCTTCTTCTTCGAATCGCGCCCGAGTACGAGCGACTTCTTCCTGAACACGAGCGTTCTCTCGCTCGAGATCCGCGATGATGTTGGTAAAGGCTGGATATGCCTCTACAGCGTTTCCGAGCTTCGCGATGACGTTGAGGAAGTCGGGGTTGTTCTCGACGGCGGGGAGATCAAGTATACCGTTCCACTGGATGGAAGGTACAGGGGACGCGGCGCGCTGAGATGCGGCGGGGTTGCTCGACACTTATTCAAAAACAAGGTCAGCGATGACAAGGCGCGAACAAGCAGCGCGGTACCCACTAGTGATCAACGGTTTGAAGTGGCGTACAAGAACACGTGTGGTAGCGACGAGACGCTAAGACAAAAGAAAATATTAGTCTTGTTCTAATGAAACGACTCAACTCAACTAAGAGCTAAGACTCACACTAGACAATAGCGAGCCGATGAACTTGGCTGAGGTTCGATGAGGAAACTCCAGGAGAACAAGACTGGGGAGTCCAGTGCTTGTCGACCCGGGTTTATATACTATTGTCAATGTTTGTACATGTTGTGGCTAAACCTTATTGTAGGTGACTGGGTATGACTCATACTGACTACTAGCCAATGGCGTAACTAGCTCTACTGCGGAATGAGTAAGCGTGAGTCATATGATGAGTAATGCTGACTGATGCTGACGAGTGAGCAGTGAGTCATCAGTTAGCAAGCGAAGGTCTAGACCTAGCTTATGTAAGTAAGTCACGTGATGCGATAAGATAAGATAACAAACGAGAAAGTGAAACGACTAAGTCCAAGAAACGAAGAGAAACCTAGTAAGCGTAATGGAGTGTAGGCATGATTAGGATAAGGAAATGGAGCGTTCGTAACACTTCTGTCGCAAGGGATTCTTTCTCCGAGCCTTGAACTTCAGAATGTGGGCGTTTGCTGGCAGGGCCGGAAGCTGATGTAGCGCCAACGAGTTTTCTCTTGCTGGAGGACATTCTAGTCTGCGTCGGCTGATTAGTAGCCTTATGTTGAGTAACCGACAAGAGCTTGAGCGACGGGGAAAATGCGCGGGCCGTTTGTTGTTGTTCCAAGAGAAGCGGAGTTGACAGTAGACCCTCCTCATCCTTCGCCTGTTGGCGAAAGCGCTGTTTAGCCTCCAGGAACTCTTTTTCTGTCACGCGATCATCGGTCCAATGGTCCTGAATGCCATCCCGCATTTCTTTCAAGATGTCGATAAAGATTTGGTGAGTTATGGTCCTTGGAGGAACATGTATTAAGGGGTTTTGAGGGTCGGGAACCCAGTGGAAGTGCTTCCTTAATTTTTCCATACCCTGGGCGAAGACTTGGCCAGCTGGGTTTAATCTCCAATATGGCGCCATGCATTTGTTGAGCAGGACGTCCCCGATGGTGGTTGACTTCTCATTGAAGACGGTGTTACGATCGTTCATTCTTTCCTTTCTCATTACCTTGTACTAAGTCCTAGTCGCTGGTTCGAGTCCTGCCTAGGCCCCTTATTTCTTGCTTGCTTTAGTCAGCGGATGTTCTTCGATGTTCTTTCACATTCCATACTTCGTCATCGCTGACTCGTACTCTTACCAAGCATGACTCATTCCTATTCGTCATAGCTTGTTCTTACACATTCCAACCGGTTCCATGCCTGCCCTTAACTCGTTTCTCTACTTATATAAACCCTCGAGTTTCTCCTGTAACCTTAACTTAGACCTACGCAATCTAGCTTGGTCATTCCTTGCTTCCTGTGAACCCTCTGAGAGTCACCGTCCCACTCTTGAACGGACGCTAGGCCTTAACGTGGACATCCCATCGTTAGGCTACCTTTGAAACCCTTGCTTTGACTAGGCTTTTGTGTCTACGCTTTGACCTACCCGGCACAAGCGTAACAAAAGGTCTAAGTTACCCCTGAAGGCTACCTTCGCTGTAGACCTCCACCATTTCCCAACGACCTCGCCTCGACACCTCTCGCTGGGGCCCCCCACGAGAGACCGCTAATCCACAGAACCCCGAATCTTCTGACTCGGGCTCACCTGAAGAGGAAGACCCCTCTAACCCCTACGACACCTCGGATCTTTACGACGAACCAATCACCACCCAAGAGGAACAAGAAGAAACTCTTCACCTCTCCCACGAATTTTCCTCAGCTGTAACCATCCCAAGGTCACCAACACCA
>JBBPTG010000197.1:0-45764 GCA_038093975.1 Chalciporus piperatus
TCCTGTGGCCATGGATACTACAGGATGTGATTGTGGAGACGATGATCACCGTTCCCGGGCCCCTGAGTCCATGAGGGTTGCACCGAACACATATGTTAGTGCGATCACGATCACAATGCTGTTGTCTGTGCCTACTGACAGGGTGTTACACCTAGTCCTATAGGAGTATGAGAGCCAGGGTATGATGCCGTGCAGCCTGAGAGAAGCCTGCGCATGTCATATAAGAAAACCGTTCTAGAATGACGAACAACAGGAATAATCCCCCACACATTCAACACACTGAACAACGCCCAGGACAGTGACCCCTCTGCACTCACTGGCACGAACCTCATGTTTGCACGACAACCGTATACGGGTTCGTCACGCAAGTTGGTGCTGGCATTCGACGTCGGCACCACCTTCAGCGGAGTATCTTATTCCATACTCGATCCCGGTGAGATCCCCGAAATACGCGGTGTATCAAAGTGATCCATGTTGTGATTTTTCCGTGTGGGAGGTAGGATTGATTTTTATTTATTTTACGGATAGGTTTCCGGGACAAGAGAATGTTGGCGGCGACAACAAGATCCCGTCTATCATGTACTACGACAAAGAAGCCTCGCTTCGTGCAGTCGGTGCAGAAACCCAACAGGAACATATTGTCGCGTTAGCGGCGAGCGAGCGATGGACGAGGCTTGAATGGTGAGAAGACTCGCAGACCTGGCGGAGAAAGTTGATTGTGATTCAACCTTCTCTAGGTGGAAGCTTCACCTCCGCTCGAAACACCTGGAAGCCTCTCATTTCACAGATGCCGATATTCCTGCCCTCCCCGAGGGAAAGACCGCCGTGCAAGTCTTGGGCGACTTCATGGGCTACCTGTACACGTGTGCCAAAGCATATATCACCGAAGCCCATCCTTGTCTTTGGGAGTCGCTTCAGAAGGATATCGAGTTTGTGCTGACTCACCCCAATGGATGGGAAGGTCCACAACAGCAACAAATCCGACACGCTGCAGAGCTCGGCGGACTTGTTCCTGCCGGAGAGGAGGGCCAGTCTCGCATTCATCTTCTCACGGAAGGAGAAGCTAGTCTTCACTTCTGCGTCACCAACGTGTTGACATCGGATGCATTCGCGCAGACGCCAATCTTGTGCTCGGATGAGCCGGATGAGCCAGAGGAAGAGTCTGTACAGCCGCCGGAGAATCAGGGAGTAATCATCATCGATGCAGGAGGCGGGACCGTTGATCTTTCAGCATATTCCATGAAGCTCTCTCCTACATCGTTCAAAGAGATAGCACCTGCCGAATGTGAGTTACAATGCTGGGCTGACGTCTCTATCACTGATTGATATGATGTCGATAGGCCGACTGCAGGGGTCTGCCTTCGTCACATATCGTGCCCATGCATTCTTGAGAGGTGAGCGATGGATTCCACCCAAAACACCGTTCTGAGATAAATCTTCCCCAGCCAAGCTCGCGAACTCTCAATATGGTAGCGAGGAAAACCTGCATCACATGACAGATGTTTTCGATAAATCTTCCAAATTGCGATTCCGAGATGCGGACGAGCCCCAATACATCAAGTTTGGTGCCATTCGGGACAAAGATATCGACTATGATATTCGATCTGGTCAACTGAAACTGTCCGGGTAAGTACAGTTATCGAAGAGCACAGGGTTTGCTCACAGAAGAAACACAGGACAGATGTGGCCAAACTCTTCGAGCCCTCCGTCTTGGAAGTCATTTCAGCTTTCGAGAAACAGCGCTCAGCCGCGTCGATGCCAATCACTGTGTGTTCACGCAGTCCAGCATGCCTAGTGAAACACTGATCGACCAGTTTAGTCCGTGTTCCTGGTGGGTGGCTTCGCAGCAAGCGACTGGCTTCATGCGAAGCTTGTGGAGCACATGTGTACTATCGGTGTTACCTTGTGTCGGCCACACCAGCATGTGTAAGTCCCCTTGCAAGTACAGGCGATAAACCGGTTAATGCTCCCCTCAGTAACAAAGCTGTTGCAGATGGCGCTGTGTCGTTTTTCATTGACCACCTTGTATCATCTAGAACGGCGCGATGTACGTACGGAACTGAGTGCAACGCATTGTACAATGCACACGACCCGGGACATCTTGCTAGGAAAGACAATGCGTTCGAAGGAGTCACGGGGTGTCTCGAAGTCCCTGGTGCATTCAAATCTATTCTCAAGAAGGTCTGTCGGCGTTAATTTACCCATTGGTCACTCCCCGACGCGTCTTGCCTGCAGGGTACGGAGGTCTCTGAAGAGAAAGAATTCAGGCAATCCTTCATCATTGAGGAGTTCGATCTCTCGCACTGCGGCAGCATCTATGTGGATATCATAGCATACCGAGGTAAACTCTCGTCTCCATGCTGGGTGGACGCGGAGCGAGGTGAGTCCGACTCGGAACATACACCGAGTCACCGCTCGTGGCTTACCATCTCACGCAAGACGCTTACACTACTCTGTGCTCTGTGCGCGCGGACACGTCAAAGCTTGCTCACAGCATGACACCGCACCACCTTCCCGACGGAGGGGGAACTTACTACTCTATCTTGTTTTACGTTGTCTTGCTCTTTGGTCTGACTGAGCTCAAGGCACAGATCAGTTGGCATGATAAGGCACGTTGTCGTAGGGTATCCTAATCGTTTTCACGCTGACTTAGTGTGTCTCTATTCTCTATAGGGAGTGGAAGTCAGGTGAGTATGCACTGAGTTAGTCTCATTCGGGGGACATAATTGACTTTGCATCCACAGGAGTCCAGCGTCGGTTGTCTACGATGAGATCACGTATAAGGGGTGAACGAGTGTGCAGCTAGAGACATAGACCATTAGTAGTTACCTTTCTTAGACTTGCCCTCGTTGTATGGCTTCATGTTTTCTTGTCCCACCCTGATTCCAGACCAGGTGTCGAAAGGGTTTCACTGGCGTACCGTGAATGGCAACTGGTTCACTGAGGTCATCTACTAAGTCCGCACTTGGTCCGGACCAACTTCCAGGCCATCTGGATTGTTGTTCTTGGATCCTATCACTCAAGTCCTTCAAGTTACGCTTCATACTCTTTCCAGTCATTGATACGAAAGCAGAGGTAACAGGTCTAAGGGCAGGTGCCTCAAGCGCGAATGAGATGGGTTCGATCATCGGATCTTAGCCACAAAAATTACGCCCTACCGCCGTATTGGAAGATGAATCGACAGTGTGCTATGAACCACACTGTTGATCAACTGTTGATCTAATGTGTTCCGATTCGGAGGGAATGGAAAACAACTTTCGTCACCTTGATGGTGAACGCAAACAATGGGATGATCTTCGACGTCTCATTTGGCAAACTTGAACCCTCGAGCTCCTCGTGTTCTGGAGCTGTCAAACTTTACTTACACTCCGTCACCTGCCTTTGTGGACGCGTTTACCCAGCGCACCGTCCGTCAGCTGCATCATGGCATACATGGTTTCTGAAGGGCTGGCAGTAAATCGTATTTGTTCCATTAATTCTTTAGACTTGAAAGAGAATTCCTGCCGGCGCCGGCGCACCATATTCTTTCCTTTCAACTTCGTCTTCAGTAACACCAAGCGCTCGCAAGATGATTTCAAGAGAGCCCTACGAAGGCCTTTCTCGCAAGCTAGTCCTTGCATTTGACGTTGGTACGACGTATAGCGGGGTGTCTTACTGTCTCCTCGATCCCGGCGAGGTCCCAAAGATTCACGGAGTCTCGAGGCAAGCGAAGATTCCTAGAAATATCGTTTGAACTACTGACATACGAATGAATCAGGTATCCGGCCCAAGACCACGTCGGAGGCGATAACAAAATACCGTCTATCCTGTATTATGACCAACAAGGCGTCGTACGCGCGGTTGGAGCCGAGGCGTTACAGCAACATATCATCGAACAAGCCGAGGATGAGAGTTGGATCAAGCTCGAATGGTAAGCATGACGGTGCCAAAAGCGACTCTTCTTCCAGGCTTACAGTATTGCCAGGTGGAAGCTTCACTTACGAGCCAAACATTTGTCGTCGTCACACATCAAAGACGGAGACATTCCTCCCCTTCCTCCGGGTATAAGTGCAGTCCAGGTTCTCGGTGATTTCATGCGGTATCTCTTCAGTTGCGCTCGGAACTACATCATCGAATCCCACGCCAGTGGTGACTCTTTGTGGAGGTCGATCGAGAACAGCATCCAGTTCATCCTCACACATCCGAATGGATGGGAAGGTGCCCAGCAGGAGCAGATTCGCCGTGCGGCAGAGATTTCCGGGCTTGTTCCCAGTGGTGAGGAGAGTCGAGAGCGCATCCGTATGTTGACAGAAGGGGAAGCCAGTCTGCATTTCTGCGTCACCAACGTACTAGCCTCGGACTCGCTCTCGAAGGTTCCCATTGACTACTCCGAGGCCGTTGAGGACGAAGTTGAGGACGAATCGGCTGCCCAAGGTGTCATCATCATTGACGCTGGGGGTGGCACTATCGACCTGAGTGCCTATTCTATGGACTTATCGCCTCCGGCAACCATCGTGGAAATTGCACCTGCGGAATGTAAGGGCGTTTCGTGAGCGATGTGAATTGCATCTGATATGTCGGTTCTCTCGGTCTATAGGCCGTCTTCAAGGATCTGTTTTCGTTACACAAAGAGCCCATCAGTTTCTTCGAGGTGCGTTTCTTCCGTGACGCTTTGAAGACTCCGAATTCGTCTCATCGTTGCCACCTTAGCCAAACTGACGAATTCACGATATGGCGCCCCTGATATTGTTCAACAGATGAAGGAGATCTTTGACAAAACAACAAAACTGGGGTTCCGGGACGCTGCCGATCCTCTGTACATTCAGTTCGGCACGGTCCGTGACAAAGATGTTCAGTACGATATACGCTCTGGCAAGCTCAAGCTATCTGGGTAAGGTGTCTCAGTGTTCAATCTGTTCGGTAGATTGAATCCTCTCTACAGGGGCGACGTCGCAACGTTCTTTGAGCCATCCGTGCAAGAGATCGCTGATGCCTTTCAGACGCAATGCGCGGCAACGAGGGTACGAATCAAAGTGAAGGTGATTTACACTTCACCTTTTGTGCTCAAGCGATTGATTCTGGTTGTAGCATGCATTTCTGGTTGGGGGTTATGCGGCAAGCGACTTCTTGTACAAGCGTCTCCACCAGCATCCTGCATTTTCGGAGGTGCACCTATGCAGACCTGGAAATCATGTGTACGCATCTTCGCCGTACTATGCTAGTACTCTTTACGCTGAGCACCTTTTCCTTTAGCAACAAGGCTGTCGCGGATGGAGCTGTGTCCTTCTACATCGATCACCTGGTCACTTCACGAAGCTCTAGGTTCACATATGGTATCGAATGTAACAGGCCATACAATCGTTATCTCGCAGATCACCGTGAGAGGGAGAGCACTCACGTCTTCCTTACATCCGGCATTATGATGTTGCCGAGGGCTTTTCAATCGATCCTTCTCAAGGTTTGTACTTTGACCGTTGCTTTTTGGAGTGTTATTTACTTTGTAGCAGGGGACATCAGTCTCTGAACAGCAAGAATTCCGGCAATCCTTCTTTAGAGAGGGGGCCAAACCGACTGAACTGACTAGTATACGGGAACCGATTCTTCAGTATAGGGGAAGCCTGCTAGATCCATGCTGGATGGATAAAGAGCCTGGTAAGTTTACCAGTTGTGCAAGCTCCGTCTGTTACTGAAAGTGGTCGGGGAACACAAGCATGTTTCACCCAAATGTGTAGCGTGGTCGCCGACACCTCCCAGCTTGCAGATTCCCTGCGTCCGCAAGTAGGAATTGGAGGCAAAACGTTTTATCGCTTGGACTTCGATGTCGTCCTACTTTTTGGGCTCACGGAGTTGAAGGCTCAGATCGGTTGGAAAGTCAATGTTCGTTCTCTTCCTCACCGCGGCTATGCTACACCACTGACTTCACATGCTTTTGGTGCAGGGAGAAGAGAAGAGGTGAGACCTGACCTCACTCTGAGGTTTCGGTAATTCTCAGCTGACGCGTGAACAGAGGCCCTGCTTCTATTATCTACAACGACTAACATTCAACAACCGCTACTTATTCGGTTGTGGTCGCCACTTTACAATAACCTCCAATGGAAGTTCACTGGCCCCTGATGCTCGAGCTTTTTACATCTATTCGATGTTCAGCCTCGTTCCCTACCTTGCAGAAGGGTTGTCGTGGATTTCTTTGTGTAGTTTGGGGCAGTTCTGACATATTGGACAACTTTTCCCGACCCTTGAATATAGATAACGAGCGTGGGGGACTGTGGTCGAGGTACGAGGCCACAATTCTATGTCTGTGTGCGAAGAGGGACGCTCGGGCGGTCATGCCTGCTTGCTCGTCCGTCGGGAAGTTAGGGTTCAGCTACCAATCTTAAGCGCTATCCGCTGTTGCGATACGAGGGCGCCACCGAGGATAGATTGGGTGCGAGGATGGGGGAGGAAGGAAGAGAAGGGAGGGAGATCCCACAGGTGTTGCGGTCACGCGAGATCCTTTCGGATGCTCGCTTGCACTTTTGCGCTGCCACGCGGTCCCCACGTACGTTGGCACATGATCATTAGGGTTAGGGTTAGGGCATAACATGGGATCGCTCTTCGCCATCATAGGATTCGAGTGACACAGACTCTCTACTCTCATAACATTGGTTATTCTGCTGGTTTCCATGCGTCAGGGGAAGTAGGGTGCAACATTGTCAGCCTAACATGGGAGGCGAACTGACGATATCATGTGCACCACAACTCACACTGAGGGTTTAAGAACAGACCTACTACATCATGTCCGAAACCCAAGTCCGAACTAACTTCTGGCAGGCCATCTGGATTGTTGTTCATGGATCCTATCACTCAAGTCCTTCAAATGCTTCATACTCTTTCCAGTCCGAACTGATGCGAAGACATTGAACAGTAAGGGCACTGTGGTACTTGCGCACCCTCAAACCCAGGCACGAACTTGAAATGAGATGAGTTCCACTTCGATCATCGTATCTTAGCCACAGCTGATGCCCTACCGCTGCGTTGGAAGATGAATTGACAATGTGCTGTGAACTTGACACTATCTGCGCCAGTGGGTACCCTTGATGGTGAACGCAACTTACAATAGGGTGATCTTCGACGTCTCATTTGGCAAACTTGAACCCTCGAGCTCCTCGTGTTCTGGAGCTGTCAAACTTTACTTACACTCCGTCACCTGCCTTTGTGGACGCGTTTACCCAGCGCACCGTCCGTCACTGGGTGCATCATAGCATACATGGTCCCTGACGGCCTGGATCATATTTGTTCCATTAATTCTTTAGACTTGAAAGAGAATTCCTGCCCGCGCCGGCGCACCATATTCTTTCCTTTCAACTTCGTCTTCAGTAACACCAAGCGCTTGCAAGATGATTTCAAGAGAGCCCTACGAAGGCCTTTCTCGCAAGCTAGTCCTTGCATTCGACGTTGGTACGACGTACAGCGGGGTGTCTTACTGTCTCCTCGATCCCGGCGAGGTTCCAAAGATTCACGGAGTCTCGAGGCAAGCGAAGATTCCTAGAAATATCGTTTGAACTACTGACATACGAATGAATCAGGTATCCGGCCCAAGACCACGTCGGAGGCGATAACAAAATACCGTCTATCCTGTATTATGACCAACAAGGCGTCGTGCGCGCGGTTGGAGCCGAGGCGTTACAGCAACATATCATCGAACAAGCCGAGGATGAGAGTTGGATCAAGCTCGAATGGTAAGCATGACGGTGCCAAAAGCGACTCTTCTTCCAGGCTTACAGCATTACTAGGTGGAAACTTCACTTGCGACCAAAACATTTGTCGTCGTCACACATCAAAGACGGAGACATTCCTGACCTTCCTCCGGGAATAAGCGCAGTCCAGGTTCTCGGTGATTTCATGCGGTATCTCTTCAGTTGCGCTCGGAACTACATCATCGAATCCCACGCCAGTGGTGACTCTTTGTGGAGGTCGATCGAGAATGACATCCAGTTCATCCTCACACATCCGAATGGATGGGAAGGTGCCCAGCAGGAGCAGATTCGCCGTGCGGCAGAGATTTCCGGGCTTGTTCCCAGTGGTGAGGAGAGTCGAGAGCGCATCCGTATGTTGACAGAAGGGGAAGCCAGTCTGCATTTCTGCGTCACCAACGTACTAGCCTCGGACTCGCTCTCGAAGGTTCCCATTGACTACTCCGAGGCCGTTGAGGACGAAGTTGAGGACGAATCGGCTGCCCAAGGTGTCATCATCATTGACGCTGGGGGTGGCACTATCGACCTGAGTGCCTATTCTATGGACTTATCGCCTCCGGCAACCATCGTGGAAATTGCACCTGCGGAATGTAAGGGCGTTTCGTGAGCGATGTGAATTGCATCTGATATGTCGGTTCTCTCGGTCTATAGGCCGTCTTCAAGGATCTGTTTTCGTTACACAAAGAGCCCATCAGTTTCTTCGTGGTGCGTTTCTTCCGTGACACGTTGAAGACTCCGAATTCGTCTCATCGTTGCCACCTTAGCCAAACTGACGAATTCACGATATGGCGCCCCTGATATTGTCCGACAGATGCAAGAGATCTTCGACAAAACAACTAAACTGAGGTTCCGTGACTCTGCTGATCCGCAGTACATTAAGTTCGGCACAGTCCGTGATACCGACAAAGATATTCCGAATGAACTCGGTATAGTGATACGCTCTGGTCAGCTAAGAATATCTGGGTACGGTTTTCTCAGGGTTCGATATCTGCCCAGAATCTAATATCTCCACAGGGAACACGTCGCAGCGTTTTTTGAGCCATCTGTGCAAGCCATCGCTGATGCTTTCCAGAAGCAATGTGCCGCGACGAGGATGAGAATCAAGGTGAGTTTGAATTGCCTCGACCAATGACGAATGTTGAAGATATTCATTGACCCTGACCGCAGCATGCCTTTCTAGTCGGTGGTTACGCTGCTAGCGATTTTTTGTATATGCGTCTTCAGCAGCATCCTGTATTTTCCGAAGTACATTTATGCAGGCCTGGAAGTCATGTGTATGTCTCTTCACCGACTTATTCCTCACACTAACATCTGTACTACAGCAATAAAGCTGTCGCCGATGGAGCGGTGTCTTTCTATCTCGATCACCTTGTTACCACGCGAACCTCTCGGTTCACGTACGGAGTTGAATGTATAAGACGTTTTGACCCTCTCCAACCCGAGCACTGCGAACGACAGACTATGCAATTCGCCGGTCTAGCTGGGTACACTATGCTGCCCAAGGCATTTCAGTCAATATTATTGAAGGTTCGCTCCATCCTTCAATGCTGCTCAATTGTTCACCCCCTTAGTAGGGAACACAGGTCTCTGAGCAGCAAGAGTTCCGACAATCATTCTTTGTTGACCGGCAATCACCATCACAACTATCGAACGTGGAGGCACCTATCCTTGCATATAGAGGAAATCTCGTCGACCCTCTCTGGATGGATGAGGAGACTGGTAAGCTTATCCGTAAAGCACGCTCGTTGGTCGCTGAAAAACGGCGAAAACCGCAAGGGAGTTTCACAAACATTTGTAATGTAGTTGCTGACACCTCCAAGCTCACTGGTGGTCTACGCTCGCAGCGAGCACTCAACGGAGGTGTCTATTACTCGATGAGCATAGGTGTTATACTCCTTTTTGGCCTCACGGAGCTAAAAGCTCAGATATGTTGGACTGAGATGGTTCGTCTCAACCGCATTGCATCAGTCGTGCCGAGTTGCTAACTTTCCTTTGCCGTTCGTACAGGGAGAGGAGAAGAGGTCAGTGCCAGCCACTGACCCCCTACCCCGTTTCGCTGACTTTTGAACAGAAGCCCTGCCTCAATTGTGTACCTCGACTAACAAGGCTAGTCGTGGATAGGAATGATTACTATCGCATGTTTTGCCCGCTTTTTATGCCCCACTGAAATTAGATTACCTATCAGATTGCTTTGGTTCCTGTCAATTTTCTAAGGAGGACAGGGGTTTGTGCCTTTTTTGCACTGTGCGAAGTTACCGGAAAGTGTGGTTACGTACGAAATTGTTCACTTGAAAGTTGACACTCTTGACTTGAACTCGAGGACAATGTTGTGACACTGTGAAGGCTCCCTAGCCTAATTTCTCCCTGCTGTCACAGAACGGTGTCCCGAAGTCCGTGAGATCAGTGTGGACGCCAAGCAACAATGCTTGGTTGTCACCACGGTCCACCACTTGTATGCATCATTCTGGGTCATTGGTAGTAGTCTGGTGACCAGACCGTCTATCGATGGCTTGCCTCTAGACAGGTCTGGTCACCAGACTAGGATCAATGCGTATAATGCACGGTTGATGGTCGTCTCAATTTCATCACCTTCCCTTCCTGTACCCTTTGTTTGTCCTGGTTCTCACCAGGCGTTCTCGAACCACGCAATGAGGCAGCATGACTTTTGTCAAGTCTGAACTAACTTCTGACAGGCCACATCTGGATTGTTGTTCTGACGAAAATGATACTGGCGACGACGAGGGATCCGTAGACGATGAGGCAGCGCGGGAAGACGATGCTGAGGACGATGAGGATGATGAGGATGGCGATGAGGATGACGACAATGGGGAGGTCGAAGATGACAACACGCCGTTCAACGACGACGAGTAGCTCGAAAACGAGGGGTTCGTCAGAGAAGAGGGGGCTCAGGCGGTCTAATACGTCTGTGCTGCACTAAGTATGTTGAATTCAATTGGTTTGTGATGTATGTATGATATACAATGGATAGTGTACCATGACTGTCTACAGACTGCCAGCGACTGTCAGCGGTAGATTGGTCTGGGTGCAGAAATAGACATAGCTGTGGGCAGTTAGTATCTCGTGGTGTCTGTCCGACTGCAGCAACTGCATGCAGTCGCCTCAGACAGGTGACCTTTTCCTGATGTGAATCCTAATGCAAACAATAGGATGATCTTCGACGTCTCATTTGGAAAACTTGAACCCTCAAGCTCCTCGTGTTCTCAAGCCATCAAACTTTACTTGCGTGGCTCCGGAGTCACCTGCGGTGACCTGCCTTTGTGGACGCGTTCACCCAGCGCACCTGAAGGGCTGATTTGTCCTTGTTCTATGATACTTGAAAGACAATCCTTGCCCGCAGCACACCATATTCTTTCCTTTCGCCGTCTTCAGTATTATCAAGTGCTCGCAAGATGATTTCCAGAGAGCCCTATAATGGCCTGTCTCGCAAGCTAGTCCTCACATTCGACGTTGGTACGACGTACAGCGGGGTGTCTTACTGTCTCCTCGATCCTGGCGAGGTCCCAAAGATTCATGGAGTCTCGAGGCAAGCGAAGATTCCTATCTCGTTCGAATTACTGACATATGAATGAATCAGGTATCCGGCCCAAGACCACGTCGGAGGCGATAACAAAATACCGTCTATCCTGTATTATGACCAACAAGGCGTCGTACGCGCGGTTGGAGCCGAGGCGCTACAGCAACATATCATCGAACAAGCCGAGGATGACAATTGGATCAAGCTTGAATGGTAAGCATGACGGGTGCCGAAAGCGACTCTCCTTCCAGGCTTACAGCATTACTAGGTGGAAACTTCACTTGCGACCAAAACATTTGTCGTCGTCACACATCAAAGACGGAGACATTCCTGACCTTCCTCCGGGCATAAGCGCAGTTCAGGTTCTCGGTGATTTCATGCGGTATCTCTTCAGTTGCGCTCGGAACTACATCATCGAATCCCATGCCAGTGGTGACTCTTTGTGGAGGTCTGTCGAGAACGACATCCAGTTCATCCTCACGCACCCGAATGGATGGGAAGGTGCTCAGCAAGAGCAGATTCGCCGTGCGGCAGAGATTGCCGGGCTTGTTCCCAGAGGCGAGGAGAGTCGAGAGCGCATCCGTATGTTGACAGAAGGGGAAGCCAGTCTGCATTTCTGCGTCACCAACCTACTAGCATCGGACTCGCTCTCGAAGGTTCCCATTGACTACTCCGAGGAAGTTGCCGAGGAAGTTGAGGACCTCGAGGAGGAACCGGGTGCTCAAGGCGTCATCATAATTGACGCTGGGGGTGGCACTATCGACCTGAGTGCCTATTCTATGGATCTATCTCCTCCGACAACCATTGTGGAGATTGCACCTGCGGAATGTAAGGGCGTTTTGTGACCGACATGACTTGCATCTGACATGTCGTTCTGTCGGTCTATAGGCCGTCTTCAAGGATCTGTTTTCGTTACACAAAGAGCCCATCAGTTTCTTCGAGGTGCGTTTCTTCCGTGACGCTTTGAAGACTCCGAATTTGTCTCATCGTTGCTACCTTAGCCAAACTGGCGAATTCACAATATGGCTCCCCTGAAATTGTCCAACAGATGAAGGAGATCTTTGACAAAACAACGAAACTGGGGTTCCGGGACGCTGCCGATCCTCTGTACATTCAGTTCGGCACGGTCCGTGACAAAGATGTTCAGTACGATATACGCTCTGGCAAGCTCAAGCTATCTGGGTAAGGTGTCTCAGTGTTCAATTTGTTCGGTAGATTGAATCCTCTCTCCAGGGGCGACGTCGCAACGTTCTTTGAGCCATCTGTGCAAGAGATCGCTAATGCCTTTCAGACGCAATGCGCCGCGACAAGGATGAGAATCAAGGTGAGTTAATTGCCTCGACTCATGACAAATGTTGAAGCTATCCATTGACCCTTACCGCAGCATGCCTTTCTAGTCGGTGGTTACGCTGCCAACGATTTTTTGTACAAGTGTCTTCAGCAGCATCCTGTATTTTCCGAAGTACATTTATGCAGGCCTGCAAGTCATGTGTATGTTTCTCCACACACGGATTCCTCACACTAACATCCGTACTTCAGCAATAAGGCTGTCGCTGATGGAGCAGTGTCTTTCTATCTCGATCACTTTGTTACCACGCGAGCCTCTCGGTTCACGTACGGAATTGAGTGTATAAGAATTTTTGACCCTCTCCAACCTGAGCACCACGAACGACAGACTACGCAGCTCATCACTCCATCTGGTTACACTGTGTTGCCCAAGGCATTCCACTCAATATTATTGAAGGTTCGCTCCATCCTCCAATGCTGCTGAATTGTTCACCCCCTTTTCAGGGAACACAGATATCTGAGCAGAAAGAGTTCCGAAAACCATTCTCTGTTCACCGGACATCACGCTCGCAATTTTCCAGTGTAGTGATCCCTATCCTTGTATATAGAGGGAATCTCGTGGACCCTCGCTGGATGGACAAGGAGACTGGTAAGCGTCCCCATAAAACACACTCGATGGTCACTGAAAAACGGCGACAAACCCAAGCGAGTTTCACGAACATGTGTAATGTAGTTGCCGACACGTCCAAGCTCATTGGTGCTCTTCGCCCGCAGCCAGCACTCGACGGAGGTGTCTATTACTCGATGAGCATAGATGTTATACTCCTTTTTGGCCTCACAGAGCTAAAAGCTCAGATATATTGGACTGAGATGGTTCGTCTCCACCGCAACAGACGTGCTGAGTTGCTGACATTTCAATTCTGTTCGTACAGGGCGAGGAGAAGAGGTCAGTGCCAACATCAACTCCCCGCCCCGCTTCGCTGACAGTAGAACAGAAGTCCTGCCTCGATCGTGTACCTCGACTAACAAGCCAGTCGTGGATAGGACCGGGAATGATTGCTATCGCGTGTTTTGCTCGCTTTGTATGCCCCACTGAAATTAGATTACCTATCAGATTGCCTCTGCTCCTGTTAATTTTCTAAGGAATGGGCAGGGGTTTGTGCCTTTTCTTGCACGGTGGTTGAACGAAATTTTGTCACTTGAAAGTTGACACCCTTGACTTGAACTCGAGGAAAACGTGGTCTCCATCCCCGGGGATACTGTGAAGGCTCCCTAGCCTGGTTTCTCCCTGCTGTCGCGGAAAGGTGTCCCGAAGTTCGTGAGATCAGTGCGGACAACAAGCAACGATGCTTGGTTGTCACCGCGGTCCACCACCCGTAGTATCATCGATGCGGTTAGTCTGGTGACCAGCCCGTCTATGAGGCAAGCCGTCGATAGACGCTCTGGTCACCAGACTAGGTCATCGGATTCAGATGCATCCAGGGTCAATGCCGTATAATGCACGGTCAATGGTCATCTCAATTTCATCATCTTCCCCTTCCTGGTTCTCACCAGGCGTTCTCGAACCGCAACTTGAATGAGGCAGCACGACTTTTGGGCGCAATCTGTCACACTGCTGTTTCTCGATATCTTTAAGTATCGGAAACCTGCACCGCATTTGAATCATCTTCACATCAGTGATGCCGCTGTCTCGCAAACCGTATCAAGGTCTCTCTCGAAAGCTGGTTCTTGCGTTCGATGTAGGCACCACATACAGTGGGGTATCCTACTGTATTCTCGATCCAGGAGAGATTCCCGAAATTTGTGGAGTTTCAAAGTGAGTGAGGGTCGAGGACGACTCTCAGTCTCTCACCCAACATGTTCGGTTCTTAGGTATCCAGCTCAAGAGCATATTGGTGGTGACAACAAGATACCATCCATCATATATTACGACCAGCAAGGTTCCATACGTGCCATTGGTGCCGAAGCTCTACAAGCAAGTATCATCGAACAAGCAGAGGACGAGGGATGGATGAAACTAGAATGGTATGATCGCCTTAGCACAGAAATCTCTATTCCTCTAATGTTTTTAGGTGGAAACTTCACCTTCGAGCGAAGCACTTGACTTCTTCCCACATTAACGATGACGATATTCCCCCTCTTCCTCCCAGCAAAACTGCTATCCAAGTTTTGGCAGATTTCATGAAGTATCTGTTCCAATGCGCCCGCAACTACATCGTCGAGGCTCACGCTAGCGGTGCAAACATGTGGAAGTCCATGGAGAACAGTATAGAATTCATCCTGACTCACCCGAATGGTTGGGAGGGTCTACAACAGCAGCAAATTCGTCGAGCTGCACAACTCGCCGGGCTTATTCGCGATGAAAACGATCGGGATCGCATACATCTCCTGAGAGAAGGAGAAGCTAGTTTACACTTTTGTGTGACACAATTACTCACGTCGGACTCTTCGTCCCTTGGTCCCATCGCATTCCCTGAGGAGCCCGAGGAAGAGTCCGAAGAATCGGACCATCAAGGCGTTGTCATCATTGACGCCGGCGGAGGTACCATTGATTTGAGCGCGTATTCAATGAAGCTGTCCCCTCCGACTTCGTTCGAAGAGATTGCTCCTGCGGAATGTAACGTATCCCGTCGCCAATCATTGCATTGCTGTCTGACGAGTTTTACAGGTCGTCTTCAGGGATCCGTTTTTGTCACGCAGCGAGCGCACGTATTCCTTAAAGGTCTGATTGTCTCCATGCCCAGGGTTCGGACGGGCTTGATCCTTTTCGTTTACAACAGCGAAGCTTGCGAACTCACGCTTTGGCACCCCCGACATTGTACAACAGATGAAGGAAGAGTTCGACCACACAACAAAACTCAGGTTCCGAAACGAGGAAGAGCCCCAATACATTAAATTCGGCACCATAAGAGACAAAGAGCCCGAGTACGACATTCGCAGTGGTCAGCTCAAGCTTGCTGGGTGAGTGACCGTTGGTCGGCATTATTTCGTGTGATTAATGTCATGTCCAGCGAGGATATAGCCAAATTCTTTCGACCTTCTGTCGACGCGATCGCTGAGGCTTTTGATAAACAGAGAAAAGCTAGCCCGATGAGAGTCAAGGTCGGTAGTCCCAGCCTAATATCAGGCGCGCACTGATGACATTGTTTCTCTTAGTATGCCTTTCTAGTCGGTGGGTACGCCGCGAGCAACTTTTTGTATGCCAGCCTCTGCCAGCATCCTGTGTTCGCCGATATCAATCTGTGTCGGCCCCAACATCACACGTATGTGACGTCCAATCCAGCAATCACAAGCTTAACCCCCTCGCCGTTGCATATTAGTAACAAAGCGGTGGCGGATGGGGGTGTGTCTTTCTTCCTTGACCATCTCGTATCGTCCCGAGTTGCAAGGTTCACCTACGGCACGAAGTGCAGTGTGGGCTACAGCTCTTCTGATTACGAACATCTTGCACGAAGAAGCACCGCGTTCCGTTCAATCACGGGTCGCCTCTCGCTGCCCAACGGATTCGTGTCCATATTGAACAAGGTTCGATGGCAACGTGCTTTGCAATGAGGGACTGTTGTTTATCGTTCACAAAGGGAACACGTGTTTCAGAGCAACAGGAGTTTCATCACCCTTTTTCCATGAACAGAGAGAGCGCTTCGGAGTGCTCTCAAGTCCTCGGTCATGTATATGCATACAGAGGCACACTCTCTGATCCTACTTGGACGGATCTGGAACCCAGTAAGCTTCCGCAAGCTTGTTAAATTATGTGATCCCTCATCCAAGGTCCAGAGTCATTCACACAACTCTGTACTGTGCGCGCGGATACTTCCAAGGTTACTGAATCTCTACGCCCTCGCAAGTCCAAGCATTCTCCGACAGGCGTATATTACACTCTCAGTTACGATGTAATCCTGCTATTCGGACTGACAGAACTCAAGGCACAGATCAGCTGGAAGGAAAAGGTTCGTTTCATTACTGCTTTTCAAGAAACAGTCGCTGAACTTGTCCGATCACATATGTAGGGCGTTGAACGCAGGTATGGTTTTAGTAACAGTCTCCAACTCCGATTTTCTCAGCCACTTCGGTGTAGAGGTCCTGCATCCATCGTATTCGATGAATGATTTCATTCCACAATGCTCCAGTTTGGATTCCTGTGAAGGATATCTTTGGAAATGCGTTGATCATGTTCTATTTGTACTCACTTTGTTGTGTGATATGAATCCGCTGACCCCGTTCCCCACTCAACACTTCAATCGTGCACATGAATCATTTCGGTTGCGCCTCATGTCGACACGTTGATACGGTCTGAGTCACAGAAGCTTCGTGGAGCGGAAGTGGGCCAGATCCGATCGGACCTACACGGCGCAAGGCTACGAACAGCCTTGAAAGGACATGTTCACAGCGTGTATTCGCGGTTTTCCTTATGTATACACTGCAACGGACTAAGACCCTCGACAAAAGTGCAGCACCAGTGAAACTCGACAACATGCCAGAAAGACCACCGTACCAAGGACCCGCTCGAAAATTGGTCGTCGCTTTTGACGTAGGCACCACGTATAGTGGTGTTTCATACAGCATCCTCGACCCAGGCGAGCCGCCAGTAATCTGTGGTGTCACACGGTAAGTGTTGATGAACAACTGTTGCCCGACATCCAATCATCCAATGTGTCCAAAGCTTTCCAGCTACAGACCACGTCGGTGGCAACTCTAAGATACCCTCTATCGTTTACTATGACCAAGAAGGCACGCCTCGTGCATTCGGCGGCGAGGCTCTCCTAGAGAGTGTGATAGAGAAAGCGGAAGAAGAAGAATGGACCAAGCTTGAATGGTGAGAGTCTGAGTCTCGCTTTGTCGACCTGCTGGCACGCATCGCTGAACGCCTTTGGTACTAGGTGGAAACTCCACCTGAGACCCAAAAATATGACATCCAGTGACGTTAGCGATGAAGATATCCCTCCTCTTCCGCGGAACAGACCTGCTGTTCAAATTCTCGCCGACTTCATGGGATATCTCTTCCAGTGCACCAAGACGTATTTCGAAGAAACTCACGCGAGTGGGCGCGATATGTGGGAATCGTTCGCGGATAACATTGATTTCGTTCTCAGTCACCCGAATGGATGGGAGCCTCCTCAACAAACACAGATACGACGAGCAGCTGTCCTTGCTGGGTTAATCCCGGATTCGCCTGGAGGACAAGCTCGCATTCAGCTCGTCACTGAAGGCGAAGCGAGTCTTCACTTTTGCTTGGGAACTGAGAAGACTGCTGATTCGTTCAAGGTAACGTTAGAGCTCTGGCTCGCTACGCGTGGCTGATCGCTTTCTTAGGAGGACCAGGGTGTCCTGATCATCGACGCAGGTGGTGGAACCATCGATGTTAGCTCCTATTACATGACAATGTCTCCAGCTACCTTTCAAGAGATTGCTCCAGCGGAATGTATGTTTCGTACATGAAATGGTGTACCTTTACTAATGGTTTACATTCAAGGTCGTTTGCAAGGCTCGGTATTCGTTACTAGACGGGGTCGCAAGTTCCTTGAAGGTGAGTTGGGTGAAAGCGCTCCTCCATTGCTGTTATGATTAATTTATTTTGCAGAGAAGCTCGACGGCTCCAAGTTTGGAACTCCTGAGGACATTACTCAGATGACAAGCGAATTCGACAAGACGACGAAACTCCGTTTCAGCAACCCCGCTGAGCCATCTTACATTCGCTTCGGGACTGTCAGAGATCGTGATCTCGCATACAACATCAAGTCAGGACAACTCAAAATCCCTGGGTAAGGACTTGTCCGTTTTCCTCACATTATGAACACTGACAATCCTCGCATATGCAGGACTGACGTCGCTATCCTCTTTGAACCCTCTATATCAGCAATTGTTGCAGCTGTTGACAATCAGCGTAGGCTGGCGAATCGGCCTATCAAGGTAGGCCAACTCCGACCATTATACAGGGTGACTGACGACCACCAAGTCCGTATTCCTCGTCGGCGGTTTTGCTGCGAGCGATTGGCTATTTTCGAAGTTGAATGAGCACATCAAGCCGTTGGGTCTTAATTTCTGTCGACCTGATAGTCACACGTACGTGTCTTACTTGATCTGAGGCCCAAGCCCCATTTACGATCACCCTCCCCATGTAGAAACAAGGCAGTGGCAGACGGCGCTCTCGCCTTTTACCTCGACCACAGAGTCAGTGCTCGCGTCGCCAAATTCACATATGGCACTCGATGTGCTATCGAGTTCAACAAGAGCGATGAGCAACACAAGCTTCGGGTGGCATCTGCGATCCCGCGTCCCTCGGGACGCATGGTCTTACCAAACGCCTTTAGCGCAGTATTGTACAAGGTTTCGAGGTTCCTTGAGCTTGTGATCAGTGACTGACGTACGATTGTAGGGAACGACGGTATCGGAGACGAAGGAGTTCCGAAAGGACTTCATCACTGAATGTGCAGAGAGAACCTCTTGCGAAACGATTGCTACCGAAATCGTCTGTTACAGGGGTAACACGAATAATCCTCGTTGGACAGATTCGGAGCCAGGTCAGTGGATCTTGGAGTTGTCGCTGGACGCACACTGATCCCGATATCGACCACCAAGGAATGTTCTCCAACTTATGCACTGTCCATGCGGATACCTCCCAAGTATCCAAGACGATCAGTCCTCGGCGCGGTTTTGCAGGACTACAGTTCTATAGGCAGCAATTCAGTATCGTGCTGATGTTCGGGTTGACGGAACTACAAGCGCAGATTAGTTGGATAGAGAATGGTGAGGAAAAGAGGTGAGATGTTTTGAGTTGGATATCTTCCTCCTGTAGCTAACGAAGATCGTCTTTTACAGGGGTCCAGCGATAGTAGTGTTCGATCAGGTTGTGGAGGAGATATAATTGTCCATCGCGGGCCAAAGCCTGCAGTGGACGAGTGTGCCAGTTATCGATCTATGTATTCGATGTATGTGTCCGAGTCCAAATACTATCATCAGATTTGTCCGTACGATGCGAATTGCAAGTCAAGCAGTCTGGAAATCTGGTTGAGTACCCTAGATGATTGATATGTCGCGCGACAGAGCGTTGAACAGCCTTCGGACCACGGAGCACCTCCCGGTCGCAACTTTGCTGCACGACCGCGACACACAACTACCCTCCTCTACGTTTCGCATATGGCCTCAATTACGTCTAGAACTGATGAATCAACACCCGAGGGATACGTTATGTTCGATTATTTTGCTCTGGTTGACGGTATTGTATACTCACTGCCGCGCTCCTGCGCTACAGGGTTGCTCCTTATGAAAGACTCTTGTCTCACAGTCGGTTTCTGCTCACACTTCGGTCTCTGGAGGGAAAATATCACTCGTTAATACTTTTTCGACTCTCTTCGACTCACCAAACCGTGAATCGCCATCAAGGACACGATGCCCAGGGTCTCCAATCGCGTCATCAGCTTTATGCGATGGAGTCTGCATGCCCGCATCTCGGAGCGGACATGTCGCATGCGGATATTGAGGAGTGTGACACCGGTGTCGTTGCAGTGTGTCCATGGCATAGGTTTGTCTTGTTAGATTATACGGCTGACCACAGCCAAAGTCCGTTTTTTTTGACTTGTCAGATATGATTTTGACCTCCGTACTGGAGAGAGCGAGACGGGACTTCGCGCGTGTACTTATAACGTGAAGGTCAACTTCGATGAATCCGACAACGTAGAGAAAGTTTGGATTCAGCAACCCGAGAACGGTACCAAATGGCGCTTGGTCGAGCTACGTCCTGTTTCAGAAGGTCTTTGTGTCTGTCTTTGTCTTTGGGCCTAGTAACTAATGACCCCTTTTATGCTACTCAGACTTTGCGGACCCTCCACCAAGCAACCCAATCCAGATTCCTTCGAGTCCTGTGACAGCTTTTGTCCAAGATGAACCCCTCGTACCGCGCGAAAATCCTCCAACAACGCTGATGGAATGGGCTGTTGTTATCCTGAACACAACCAATCCAACCCTCAAGGTGAAATGCACGTTCGTCAATTCCGAAGCCGTTGACAGTGAAACAGGTGGACCGCACAAGACATGCGGTGAATCTCTTCCACACGGGTCAGTTGAAGTCGATTGGGCACAAAATGAAGAATGCCCCCAAACCTCCCGATGTTCCACCTCGAGACGACATGTACACGCGAAACACCGTTGACCCAAGGAACCTCGGAAAACGGAAGAGTGTGGCAGCCGCGTTACACGCTCTGGCGAACATCGAGCAATGGGCGTGAGTGATCGGTTCTCTATGCTATGACTATGTACTGAGATACCTTAGCATTGATTTGGCGTGAGTACATATCCATGTACCATTCGCAGATGATAGAATTCTTTTCGATAGGTGGGATATTATGGTGCGATTCGGACCCTCCCATCCAGACATTCCGCAAGCATTTTTCTCTGATTTCTCGAGAATGGCCCTCGACGAATCTAAGCATTTTTCGCTTCTTGTCTCTAGACTAGCTGCTCTTTCCCCTTCTACTCCCTATGGTTCGCTTCCTGTGCACGCTGGTCTCTGGGAGTCTGCAACAGTCACTTCGCACTCGCTCCGTGCACGTCTTGCTATCATCCATCTCGTTCACGAGGCACGCGGTTTAGACGTCAACCCAAAGACCATCGAACGCTTTCGCCGTTCCGGGGACATGGAAACTGTCAAAACACTTGAAGTCATCCATGCTGATGAAGTCACGCATGTCACATCTGGACATCGCTGGTTCACGTGGATATGTGACCAACAAGGCGCCGATCCAGTGAGCACATTCCGGACGGAGGTTAGGCGGGGGTGGAGAGGGGAAATCAAGGGACCTTTCAACGTCGAAGCACGTGAGACAGCGGGGCTAAACAGAGACTTCTATGAGAACCTTTGGGGTGAGCTGGGCTGCACGGAAGATGGTAAAGATCCCGAGAAAGAGTCGAATAGTCACCCGACGGTCCAGGTTGGCTACGAGGGTGCCAACAAATCTACCTAATCGAGCGGTACTGAAGGTGTTCACCTGCCAACCATGTGCGACATTTACTACAAACTCATTCCATGCTAATCCCTCCGTAACTGTAGCTTATCTGTGCTCCAGAAAAACATTCCGCCAAAAGCTTTGTTGACATCATTCGTGACATTCGACCTGGGTCCTCAGGCTACGCTTTACACCCATCAAAATATCGACCGAAAGACTAGTTGCAGGGGTAGCTGCCGGGCGCGGGGAACGAGGAGTTGCAACTTCGAACCAAGTACATTAGACGTTCTGGGTAGATAGCGAGCGCTCTACTCTACCCAGAACAAGTCCTTCGTGCCCAGTGCCACCAGAGGAGTCGGATCGGCCGAATTGGTTGGCCGATGCTTCTTTCCTAGCGTGCCGCCGTTCAACGTTCATCATTGTATACTTAAGGATTGAACCAGCGATTCCTCGCCTCGTTATTTCTTTCTTCCCTCCCACTCGCAGCACTCTCAGTTGTCTCTCACTTTTTCGTGTAACATGTAAGTGTCCGACCTTCAAGTTGATCTTAATCACTGACCGTTACTCGAACGACCCCACAGGAAGGAAATGTCTCTCTTCATCCCATCCCCGGGTCTGTCTAGGGAAGACTCGAACAATCTTGGTGGTTTGTATAGTCATTTCTGTATGGTGCTCACCGTCCACTTACTTATACCCGGAAGCACAGTAGTTGAGCGTGGAGATCGGCCTGGGGATGCCCCATCCGGACCGTGCTATGTCAACCAATTGGCTCCAGAACGACTCTCGCGCGTTTTTCAGTTCGGCATCGCTCTCTGGACAGACTCTGGCATCGCGGATGGCGTCGCGGATGAACAAGAATTACATCGCGCCCGATTCGCAGCGGCCTGCCGAGTCCCTTTCATGAGCGTCGTTTCCCAGGTTTGTCGCTACTGGCGTGACGTAGCAATCGCGACCCCGTCTCTCTGGACTTCCATCACAATCGCTCCGCCTACACCATATCACCGCATTGTTTCTTTTCTGAAACGGACCGGAGGCCTCCCCATAGACATTGACTGCACGACTCTTTCCTCAAGGGTCTACGCATTGCTGCTTGCACGTGTGCATCGCTGGCGCTCGATGAAAATGACATTCTTGAGATCTGAATCCATGGAGGAATTTCTTAAAGCCGCCTCTCGGTCATCCATTCCTGCCGCTGTCCAACTCACCACTTTGCAACTTCAGCTAGACATGCGTGAACTGCCCAGCAGGAGCGTCGACGAGACCTACCCACCCGAATCATACCTCACTCTTTTCGGTGGGTTAGCGCCGCGCCTCGAACGAATAACGTTCTGGGCGGTGCATGTAGACTGGAGCCAGCACTGGATCTCCTCCGCACCTAATCTCACACACCTCGACCTCGGATTTCATTTGGAGGAACCTTGCCTGTACTGGCCGCAGTTAGTCACCATCTTGCAGGGTTCTCCGAAGCTGAAGAAACTCAGCCTACGTGGCATAGAACCATGGGGAGCACCGCAGGATCCCACGCCCGATAGTTCAATCCAGCTTCTCGATTTGACCGACCTTGTCCTTGGAGACCCTGCCATCAGTTGTTCTCTTCATCTGCTCTACATGCTTTACGTTCCAGCTCTCAAAAGTCTTGGTCTCGATTTCATGTACGACGACTACGGCGACATCATCCTACGGATCGCCAGCATCTCCGTGACAGGCCCCGAGCCCGATGCGCTACCTCGTACTTTGCTCAGCGGTCTCGAAAAGTTCAAGGTCCTCGGCTTGCCCTGTAGAAAAGAAGACGTCGAGACCCTCTACGGAGGGCTTCAGAACATCAAATCACTTAACCTTTCCCTTCATGACCTCCCCCACTTCCTCAAGCTCCTCGCGAAGCCTTGCCCGTTGGCAGGACAGGACGTCTGGCTGCCTCGCCTCGAAACTGTCTACCTCACGGATGCGTACAGTTGCGCACATATCATCCGAGAGGTACTGCGAGAGCGAGAGAAGTTGGGGTATCCTATCAAATCGTTGTACGTGGATAGGTGTTATTCGGCCGATGAAAACTTGCAGTTGAGCAGGCTGAAGGAAGACGTGGAGAGTTTTTCCTTCTACAACGAAGTGTATGCGACAGTTATGTAGCGCGGAAGCAAGAGGCATTCAACATTGGTGCACTGTTTTCTGAAAGGGTACGCAAAAGCGAACCTCGGGAAGTACGCGCGGTTCGTGAGGTGTAGTGAGCAGCGTATGAGCATCTCAGATACCTAAGATTATGCAAATATCATCCATGAGATACTTACTGTAAGAGCGGGGGAAATTGGGTTATCCCATCAAATCCCCCATGACACTCCGAAGGGAGACATGTAGAACATTGCTGGGTGCCACGAGGTGCCACGTCACGGCGGAAGCCCTGACGGTCTCTCCATCGGACAAATCTCGGTATGGCGCGCCTGATAATGTGACTACACCACGCGAGACATCTTATACATACCGATTCCTATTGGATTCCTACGATGTTTTCAACAACTGATAAAGCCAGGATAGTCGCGAATCGTGGTTCCACCCGACAGTCTTTTCCTACTCCCAGCGAGTTGATTGAGCACGCTCGACATCAGCCATCCGGCCTCAATCAGTCTCATTCCCTATCCTCAGCTGCTCAATATGGCTCCGGTCAAGATCTTAGCTGGATCGTACACCAATTCGATCTACACCCTCGAGTTTGACCCCACAGGTACATCGTTGAAGCTTCTCTCCGAAGTCAAAGTCGGCCACCATCCATCATGGATCGAAGCACACCCGTCCGATAGGTCGCTGATCTTCACTGGCCTGGAACAGGCTGACGGCAAGATCGTCGTGGTAAAGTACGGAAAAGATGGCAAGGGGCAGGTTGTAGAGGAAGCAACATGCTCGAGTGGAGGGGCCGATCCCTGTACTTTGATCGCGACAGAGAATGAACTCATCATCGGAAACGTGAGTCGAATTTATCTTTCAGACCAACCGTGGACCCAGTCTATCATAATGATCCCCCTCCCTTGGTTCGGCTACCTAACAATTCTATGGGTTGATGCTAGTATTCCGGAGGTACCTTAGCCACCGTCCCCATCTCCACTAGCCCACCGTACACACGTCCTGCCGAAATTTGGAAGATGGCTTTTCCATTCGAGCCCGAGAAACCTGGTCGGGACATATCCCGTCAGGAAGCTTCGCATCCACACCAAACCACATTCAACCCTCTGGTCACTTCTGAGAAGGAGCTCCTCGTCCCCGATTTGGGCTCTGACAAGATATGGCAACTCACCAAGGGTGACGACGGACATTGGACCATCAGGAGCTCCATCGATATCGAAGTTGGAGGTGGACCTCGTCATGTCGCAGCATACGGTATGTGGCCTGCTGAACACTCGAGTTACTGTACAGGCCATCTCACCGTCATATCAAAGGAAATACGTTGTACACACTCCTCGAGCTCACCTCCAAGCTTGCGGCGCATAAATTCGACTCTGCGCAGCAGACGCTGACACATTTGTCCACCGTCTCGCTGCTCTCTGAGCCCCCCACAAGCGCGATGAAGGCCGCAGAGCTCTTGATCCCCAAACCAAACGAGTCGTTCCCCACTCCTTACATTTACGCTTCGAATCGAGAAGACCCGAGCCCCGAAGGGGACACGATTGCTATTTTGTCGCTGGAAAAGGGCGAGGAGCACCCAGAACTAGTGGCCGAAGTACGCACGGGGTTGAGACACGTGCGTAGCATGGTCTTTGGAGGAGAGGATGACAAGTGGCTAGTCGTTGGTGGTGCTGGAAGTGGTGGTGACGGAGAGGGCGGAGGCGTCAAGATATTCGAGAGAGTGAATGGGGGTAAGGGATTGAAGCAAATTGCCGAACTCGACAAGAGTATTGGGAACAAGCTCAACCCAACTGCATTCTTGTGGGTATAGGAATGGGTTCTTTAGCTTCGCTGGACAAACATGAACGGGAATCAGATGTAGAGCAGAGAGTTTGTGGCCATCCCTCGATACCTGTAACTTGTGCAAAGCCAGAACGTAAACCACATACCTTGAAAATCTCAACGACACCCTAAATAGCAATCCACGCTCAGTTAGAATGCAGGTGACGATTGTGTTATTTGGTAGACAAGAACATCATCGCGCCTACCCAATGATTCCTTCTTCCCTCAACCGCGCAAGCGCTTTTTCGTCTAACCCTAGCTCGTTTATCAGAACATCGTCAGTGTGTTCCCCAAGGTCGGGACCAGCCCATCTCGTCTTCGCTTCAGAGCCCTCCAAGATTGGGAACACCCCTGGCATTTTGACGTTCCACCCTTTTTCGGCCTCCCCGACCCATACATCCTCCACAGCACCACGCGCCTTGACTTGTTCGTTTTCCACTATCTCTTTGACGCCGACTACACGACCAACTGGAACACCGGCCTTGTCTAATGTTGAAAAGACCTCTTCTGCCGAGCGTACGCTCGTCCATTCAGAAATCGCCCTCTCGATTTCTGCTTGTCGGGTAACGCGGTGATGATTGTGCGCATAATCTGGACCGATAAGGTCCTCGCGTGCAATGGCACGCATCAGACGTGCATATAGGGTATCGCCATTTGCACCGATGATCATATAGGTTGGGGTAGACGGCGAAGCGGACGATGGGAGACAGGGGTATGCGTTCGTTGGGACGATCCCGGTGACAGAACTACCAGACGGTCCGCGAATCTGTTGGCAGGAGTTGAGTCATGAAGGGAGCGAGCCTGTTCTGAGAAGCACAGACCTTTCCTTTCCGGTCATACTCGGGAATGATGCCCTCCATCATGTTGAGCATACTGCAGTGTGGTGTCTAGAAGGGTTCGCGCTCAATATGACAGCGGCTCACCTTTCCATGATGCTGACATCAACTGTTTGGCCGCTCTTCTCTCCTCTAGCAGCTTTTTTCTGTCTGGAGAGGAGAGCCAAAACCTAACGCGCAACTGAGCGTCTTCACTGACTCAGGTTACAAAACGCTTACCGTCCCAAAAGCAGCGTGTAGTCCAGCAACCGAGTCCCCTAGACTGATATTAGGCCTTACGGGAGGCCCAGATAACGAATTTGTGTCGGGATCCACGAAGCCGTTGATGTAGCGAAACCCAGACTCAGCTTCGCAAACGGATGCATATCCTGGTCTACTCGACCAAGGACCGGTCTGTCCATATCCGCTCACCCGGGTAAATATGAGCGAGGGGTTGAGAGGATGCAACACCGAGGGACCCAGACCCCATTTCTCGAGTGCTGGTAGTCGCGTCAGTACAATCTCACACTAGAGGCGTTCACGTGTCCTTACTCCCCGGCTTGAAATTTTCGACAATGACATCGCTCTTGACCGCCAGTTGCTTCACCAGCCTTGAATGTGTTGGAATGAACAACGACCACAAGAACGGAAGTCGATGTGTCCACATACGCTCTTCCTTCATCTTTCCTCAAGTCGATGGCAACGCTCTTCTTGTTCCTGCCTATACTCCGAAACCATGGACTGACGCCGTCAACGTCAAGCTCTCTCCATACTCGTAAGGGGTCTCCGCCAGTCGGAGGCTCGATTTTGATGACCTCGGCACCGAAGTGGCTGTCGAAAGTAAAAGGTGTGAGTATAGTAGACTCGTTGGCTAGTCAGTGAATACCCAATACCCGAGAAGCTGTCCACAAAATGGACCAGCGATCAATTGGCCGAGCTCCAAGACCCGAACCCCCGAGAGCGGGAGATCATCCGAGCTGGAGCCACCCGCATGCGTCGACGTAAATGATCTGTATTCGAAGAGTCTTTAGATTTCACTCGTTTCAGACAAGCGTCTGATGTACTTACCTCGCGACATGGTGACCAACCCGGACGGCACGGGAGCTTGATATGATCACGACGTTCCTCGGTAACAACAACGAAGCCATTCAATTGTAATCACAAACTTCCGGGTGGAGATTTTGTCGACGACTCGAAAAACAACACTGAACAGCATTCGAGGAGGAGGACACGCTCTCCACTGCGGTTTTACTCGGCTCTATGTGTCAAGTCGAGCATAACAGGCTGTCAACACCGTGTGACTTTTACCCCACATCGATCGTCCGTCCGTTGGTTGGTTTCTTCTGAATCTCATCGACATCGACGAACTCTTGTCGGGCTTCAAATGGGTTCGAAACGCTCATCCGAAATCACCATGTAGTCCCGTTTCTCGGTCGGGTCCACGAACGTTTGTGCTGTGATTACTGAATGACTTACCCACTCGATCCTGGCAACTGACTTTCGCCCTGCCAGCGTCTGAGTACTTGGGTGCCTCGACAGTGTCTGTAAGCCATCGTTTATGGTTTTATATATTTCCCCAAGAGGCTGAAGATATTTCTGGAAGCTATGCATGTAGTACAAATCGATCGGAGGAACAGGGACCTGTCACTTGGCTGACAGAGCCGAATATCCGATGATGGTGTCTACAAAAAACTTCGACAGTCAAGCTATCAACTCCGCCTCCAATGGTAAGTATTGTTGCTCCAGATTGCTCTTTCAATGTTTGCTATATGGTCGATTTCTCTGACGTCGCCTGAAATTGTATACATCCCGTCCAAGTCATCTCAACGTCCAGCGTTCAAGTGCATTCAAGCAGATCAAAAAACTGCTAGGTTAGGACTCGCAGACGGGGATCCGCAAACCCAGAATAGATATCTCGCTCTGATTCATGCCATCGCACCAATCATGTGCACGACCCACTTCCAAGTGTATGGATGAACATTTGCACAGATCCGGGCCAATTGCTCGCGAGGGTCACAAGTGGGTCACAACACATTGCGACTTAGGCTTTCGCCTGCCGTATCGCGTACCTGCAGATGTGCTTCGATCGAGTTCGATGTTCCTCGGAACGATCGGTACTTAAAACCCACTAGAGCCTACTAGACTACCTCGGCAATATGCAGTTGGACTCCCGCCCAAATGCCCAGGCCCAACGGAAGCATGATCGATGATCATCCTTGCTGATGGGACCTGGGATGGTCTAGACGTCTCCCGATTTGTTGCATTCTCATATTTACAGTCCGTCCACTCTGGGCTTTGGTTACTTACCCTCGATTACAGGAGTGTGTTGCTTGGCTGATTTAGGATATTTTTGTTTATATCCTCAAGCCAAGACGTTCGTCATCGGCTCTGAACTGGAATGGTGATATGTGGTGCACATGTGGTGAATATTTGACGTACATGGGTTGATTTTGGGTCTTTCGATGGGGCCGATACGGTCGAATTTAATCAACGCCGATTACTTCCGGGAGACCGATCGACGAGCAACGATGTTGCGCAGAATCGAAGTTATCCAGAGTTCAAGTTATCCATCCACGCAGACCACGCCGACGACTGCACCCGGAAATCACCACATATTTTAGTACTTACGAGCCTGACTGATGGGTCCGACAGGAACATCAAATTTACTAATACCAAATTGGCCAAAGGTGCCAGTGATCTGCATCGTTTCTGTCGATCTCAGCACACTGAACTCAAATAACGTCGCAACGTGAGTTCAATGAGCTTGACCCGTGTCCACCTCCTCAAGTTTATTACCCCACCACCTTCCGGGCCATAATACGGACAAGTTGCGCATGTCGATGACGGAAGATGAGTCGGTTGGCGAGATTTTAGGACAAAATTCGGCCAAGGTAAGCTAAAGAATTCCTTGGAGCAGGATCATCACTGAACTGCGCTGGAGTACATGACTAGTAAGCCTCCCTGAGACACTTGGTCTAATCAGCCAATTCACCCATTCGAGTAGTCGCTGCCATGGCAGTCCTTGTAAGTAAGCCATAACGTCGTCAAATGCGTCATGTTCAATCCTAAACAGATTTACGATTATTGCCTCACGTTCGAGTCAGAGGTTCGAATGACCACGTTGCTTTCGAAGCGCTGACCCACTGTGATGATTCCAGGTAAAATTGATCTGGGACAAGAGGTGGAATACGACGCGAATAATCTTCATCTTTTCCCGATACATCCCCTTTGCTGGCGCCACTATGACGACATACGGTAAATGACGAACGTTGACGACGAATCTAGAAATATGGATTGAGCTCCACACCATAGGTGCGCTTAAGAATCGGGCAGGCCAAGACGTCAGTATTCGTGTATTCCATCATCCGCACTATAGCACAAGCTTTACTGAACTATCCTCAGTGCCATCAATTCAACATTGTCTCGAATGGTGAGTTGTATCTTTTCTAGCGTACCACTTGCTGATAGCGCACCCAGCCCTCCATATAATTAGCATCGCATCTGCAGAAGGTATGCGAATCTGGGCTTGGTCCGAAACATATCTCACCGAGATATTAGGATTACTAGTTGTTCGAACTTTCGCTTTTTGGGAGCGAAGCAGGCCGGTCTTATATTTTTTACTGTGTTTTGCTTGCGTATGTCGATGCACATGCAATGACGACGTGGGCTCATTGAATAACCACAGTTCTGTGTTGCTGGCGCGGTTGGATTCGCGTCACTTGCTAACAGCCATATACATGGTAAGTAAGTTTTCTTGAGCCTGGTGTTCCGCGCTAAATTCTGTATTGTAGGCGAATATATAGACCCATCTGGCTGCGTGTTCGAGACGTCCAGGACCACGGCAATCCAGTATGCCTTCCTTACAGTATTCGAATTAGGTATGTTCCCCTCCGGTTGGACCAACTTCTGCGACTGAACTTCTCCAAAATAGTATTGCTAGGGCTGAATGTTTACCAGTGGCTTCAGTTCTGCGGAAGTTGGCGCAGCTCGCTTATTGCGAAACTATACTATGATGGGCTACTGTACATGGGGTGCATCATTTGTAGGCATGTTCCCGTCTGCAAACCCTCGTATGGCTGACCCGGTGGTTTTCTCATAGCTGTGACTGCATTGAATATCCTCATCTATGGATTCGTTGATGTGAGTCAAGGACGAATAAACTGATAGCACTGACTGACATGTTCTAGCTGTCATATACGAACTTGATGGATCTGTGGGTCGTTCTCTGGGAAGCGCTACATTTTCGAATCTGACATTTCCTTTTCGCAAGGCCACAGTTAGTGTTGCATAGCGTTCTGGCATCCCGGATTCTCTTCAGTTTGCGCAAGAGCCACCAAGCCGAACTCGAGCGTGACTTCGGTGCAGACGTTTTGCTCTCCGAGATCGCGATAGCCGAAGTTCAAAGCATTCAGAGCAATGCACAGACGTATATAGACGATAGCCCTCATCATGAGGTCTCAACAGTGAAATGAGATTCCTCGCGAGCTGCTGTAGACTTGTACGAGGCATAGCTAGTGACGACTCTGCGGCCAGGGAGATGATTGCTTCGTACAGCTGTATACTATATATTATAATGCTTTCTCTGAGGAGAGTAACCCTAGCAAGGTTTCAGCTCTCTTCGCCGCCTGGTCGGATGGGAAGACAGGATAATCTCTTCCAATGACCTTGCCCCTATGCAGTAACAGCGTTATCCTCTTGAGCAACCGCATCTCATTCGCAACAAAGGTTGGGAGTTTCAACGCCTCCGTCAACCCGAACCGTTCATCACTTAGGATTGGATATGGAAGGTGCAATCTCTCTGCTACTTCTGATTGATAAGCGGTGTCCTGGGTGCTCAGTGCGAAGATGTGCAAGAGAGGGTATGCTGATCGAAGCTGATCGATGGAGTCACGAACGGAGCAGAGTTCCTGTTGGCACGTATATTGCAAATGGGCAGTTGGCGCAAGTTCAAGTTATCAGTCAGACATGCAAGCTCGTTGCACGAATGTGACTACTAACCGGTGTGCATCCCCTCGCGCCGGGTATATCGTCCCAGCCAGGAATATTAGGTACTCCAGGCTGACCTGTTCGAGGGTAGATGAACACCAGCACGGGCTGGTCGAAGGAGAGCACTCTGAGGTCTACTGGTGGGCCGGAAGTGGCACATAGTAGAAGAGATTGCGGGAGCTCAGCCCCTGGAGAGTTGGCATGGAGGTGGTCGGCAAGACCGTCGTCCACTGGGACTGGTAGATCGCTTGGTAGGGACGACCAATCCGAAGGTAGCGACATATCGATGGGTTGATGATGCTGGCACACGGAGGTGAGATAACGAAGTTGGACTAACCCCAACCAGTGACCTGATCAGTACTCACGGCTAGTCTGGTGACCAGCCCGTTCCAGCCCGTTTATGAACGGGCTGGTCACCAGACTAATTGAGTCACAGCAGTGGCCTTTTTCGAGTCTCAGGGATTCTCCTCGCTATTCCGCTATCATTGGACCATTGTTTTCTGTGGACAGTGCTTCACTAAGGGAACAGACGGGAAAGCATAATTAAGCAACTCTCTTATCCCTCTGTTTTTTCCCTGGCCAAAACAGACTCGCATGGAATGGACAGCGCTAATCTTCTCTTCATTAAACGATTCTGTGAACGACGGGAAGATCTGGGCAATTCGAAGCTTGGGCATGCCTCCAGAAATGGACTGCTCGACCAGGAGGGACCCCCAAAATACTCATTCGGTTGTGTTGCCCTGCACATAAGCACGTTGCACTTTGGATGCACTCTCATCGTACCTAGGCGTTGACTGTTCAACGTTCAAACGTTCAACAGCCATGATCGGGGTTTCGAAAAGATGTGGCAGCTATGCTACGTTTCCAATCTCACCACACACAAAAATCTCACCACAAACAAAAGAGTTGTCAGCAACTCTTGATAGTCATTTCATACGCTGAACCATGCATGTACGCGATATGTGCCGCCGACCGCGTCGAGTAGGATGGCGGACCGCTGGAAATGATCCCTATCGGCACTACGCAACATGACGGGCGAATTGACGGTCCGGGGGTTTTCTGCCGGGCAATGAGGTACTGGTATCGCTTGAACAGTAGGGGAGGATCGTGCAGCGCATCCTGAGGGAGCTGTGTTGATCAGCTGGGGCGAGGATACTTATGGTGACAACGACGGCAATGTAAATGGGTCGTTTAAATGATAGACGATATTCCTCTTGCTCGACCTGAGCTCCCAAATGGCAGGAGGACGTGGCATGTAGCGCCGGGCATAGATCATGTAGCGCATGCTGAGAGAATTGTGCGGGTCAACAGACGAGGAAATGGTGAAAACAAGGATCGATACGGGTGCTTAAACAACAAATATATGACCCTGTCTCCTTGGGGACTACTTATCTCGAGAAATTTACAAGCTGTGCACCCCGGATAAGGCAATCGGGCACGTGAACGTGACACGTGACTTGGGGTTCCGCTGAGTCACGTGCCGACGCGTCGCGTCGTCGCTTACATCACCGGACCCCTTCCAAATGCGGGAGGCGCGCGCTCGAGGAGGAGGTCGAGTCCGCGAGTGACGCACGGCGACGACCGCGCTCGTCGAGAAAGACGCGAAAAGGGTCGGGACGGGTGGAGAACGACTGGGGAAGCATTCTACACTGTGTAAATAGGTAGCTACATCGAAAAAAAGACTAGGAAACTGGGGTACAAAGGTGTAAAGTGGAGATAAGTGCCCGTTTGGCGGGGATAAGTGCGTAAAGTGAGTTGGCCCGAAAAATTTACAACATTTACACACGCGTCAGCCAATCAGCGCTCGAATTTACAAAAATTACACGCCCGTCTGTAAATCGTTTTCCGGCCCGCCTTCGCTCGAGATCGATTTTACAACACACCACTCCTCCAGACCTCGACAGCATCTCCGGCGGGGCGCGCTGACGCGCGCCGATCGTTCTCGCAGTGACCATGCACCTCGAACAAGCTTCCATAATGTAGGTTCACACTCAGTTACTTAGCAGAATGTACACCATTTTTCTATTGATTTTTTCTACACAAACGAGACCAGACCACCCTTCTCGCCAAGGGCCCTCTGTGCCCGAGCCCCTCCACGTCCATTCAGTCTTCGACGTCGCCCGTCGTCGAACGCGACCGCGCTCGTTCGGGCGACTTTCGCCTGCAAAACGCTTGCCATATCCGGCAAGCGGTGCGACCCCGGGGTTCCCCGAAGGAACCCCATTTACGCATTTACATGCTGTGCCCCCCGCACAGCATGTAAATTTCCTCGATTAAAGATACTTCTCGGAACTCTTTTTCCCACCCATACCCCATTCACCTCGTCCCGCCATGTCCAATGAAGTGTATAAATCTTCCCAACGTGACGGTCGGCCTCTTCGCACAATTGATGGGGGCATAGGTCGGATCTGGACGATGTCGTACCTCCCTGGCGGCCAACGACTGGTGACCGGCTCCAGTGATAAGACGATTCGGATATGGACGGCAGGAGATGGCAGGCAAGAAGGTAATTCAATGTTCCACAAAGCAGGTGTCCGTGATCTTGCTGTGACGAGCGATGGGAGAAGGATCGTTAGCGCGGATGATGAGGGGAACATTACAGTGTGGGATGTGGCAACGCAGGATCTCGTCAGCGGTTGGGGACCAGGGATGGGACCCGGAACTGCGGTTTCGACAGATGGTCAACTCCTCGCGTATGGCGACGTGACCATCATCGTTAAGAAGTTGAAGGGTCTCGGACGAATCAAACAAAAGATCAAGATTGATAGTCTGAGAACAGCACTCTGTTTTTCCCGTGATGGAGCCAAACTCGCGATTGGCAGCACGGACATCCTCATCTACGACGTCGAGAGTGGGCGACGAATACTTACGCTCAAAGGACACACGGGGTTGGTCAACTCTCTGCAGTGGTCGCGTGATGGTACCAAGCTCTACTCTGCCTCTTCCGATAGTACGATTCGCTGCTGGAACACAGAAACGGGACAACAAAGTGGACGACCGTGGACAGGGCACGCCAAGTCGATTAACTCCCTTTCACTTTCACCACATGGCACAAAAGTAGCAAGTGGGTCCGACGATCGGACCATCCGTTTCTGGGATACATTTGGTCATCCCATCGGACACCCTCTGGTATACACACATCCAGTATTGGAAGTCTGCATTTCTCCATCGAACGACGTCGTGGCAGCTGCAGGAGGATATGGACTTATCTCGTTTTGGCGCGTTCCATGGCAGAGCGACGAGAACCAGGTATGTCATCCACTAGCTGTCCATCAGCGTCCACCAACCAGTATCCACAGTCAAGCGAACCTACTCCTCTGCCAATACCACCCATATCACCCGACATTACCACTACCACCGCCTATCCAACCATACGTACGCAACCACGAGAACCCTCGCCCAATACCGAGACCAAACGTGACCTGTACTCATTCCCGGCACCACCAGATCTCACACGCGGTATCATCAGAATCGACAATCAGTTCAGCGAAGTAGGAGGATTTGGCGATGTCCATAAATGCATATACAACAGCGCTTCGGGCGCAGAGGAGGTATGCACATCAATAATGTATGCATGATACTCTCCGTTTACGCCTCCCATTTCTCAGGTAGCGGTGAAGGCGTTTCGGTTCATCTTCACTCTCGAAGAGGGGGGCATGAAAGTCGCCAAGGTACTGTCCAGAAACCGCACTATCCCAGGAAACGAAGAAACGCGTGCTAATCTCGACAAGTAGATGGTCCGTCGAGAACTGGGAATTTGGAAACGACTGGAACATCCCAACATAGTACCATTCCTGGGAATTGCGACCGGGTTCGGGTTGAAGGGTTCGACGTCGATCGTGTCCCTATGGATGTCGAATGGAAGTCTTCACCAGTTCCTCGACAGCCATGGCGACGAGCTTGGTGTCGCACACCGACTCCATATGGTAGGTTTGCTGCGCACCTTCACGTTCGAGCATTTGCTGATAATATTCTGTCTTAGCTCTCGGATGTAGCCAACGGACTTGACTACTGTATGCCGTCCTCCATCCCTCTAGCTGTCCGGCGATTAGGTTGATGATCCTCCGATAGTGCATTCTTTCTCCGACACCCCAGTCATCCATGGCGATCTCAATTGCGTGCGTCGTAATAGAGCTTAACGCTTTTTTTACTAAATATCCGACAGAATAATGTTCTCATCGATGCAAATTTCACTGCACGTTTGGCCGATTTCGGCTTGTCATCCTTCGTAGGACACATCCCTCAAGGTTTGACTTATCTAGGTGGGGCCACAACAAGACCGGGCACCCTCCGGTGGACATCACCGGAACAACTTGACGAAGGATACGAAAGAGCTCCTCAAAGCGACATTTACTCCTTCGGGTGTATTTCCCTTCAGGCAAGTCAATTGGACACAAAGTTCTGGCATATATTCATCTGGTTGCAGGTGTTTTCTGGTCAGCCACCATGGTCAGACGTTCGAGAAGATGCTGGCGTTGTCTTGCGTCTAGCCAGGGGCCAGAACCCGCAGCGCCCAATCTCACGGGCAATGGAAAACTGTTACTGGGAATTCATCGAAAGCTGTTGGAGATCGGTGGAGGAGCGACCAACAGCAAGGATGCTAGTCTTTTCTCTTCAGGAACTCTTGAGCTCGTGCCCGCCTTCCAAACCTCTTCGTGAGATGTTTCCACCACCCCCCAGTCAAATTGATCTTATCCCAGAAGGTTCGATCTCGCTTGGCCACAGCATTGACTCGAGAGGTACGCTCTCCCACTTATACTTGTTGCTGAATCATAGGGCTGATTACGGTGCTGTTCAGAATCTGCTGCCAATACGGATAGAACTGGTTCGTCTAGCGGTCGTAGGGAGTCAGAGTCCAAGTTCAAATTTAGCTCACTCTTTACGCGGGGCTATAACAAGTAGAGAGTATATTGCCAGTTCGTTCCGATGCTTGGGGGAAGGGGGGTGGATTGTACGCACTATTCGACAATTAGCCCAACATTTTGTGCTTCCATCTCAGTCTACTATACCACATCCATGATACCAAACTGTCTCCGTTGCCAATTCAATACTTGATATCATGGCCTGCTGATCTTGTACGCTTGCGTTTCCATGTACCACGGTTCACAACTCGACTGCACCGGTCTAACTGAATGTGTTTCTATGCGCTACAAGGAAAGTGTAGTCGAGTGGATCAATTCCAGAAGCGTTTTGATGTGTTTTTATGCTGCAATGAGGAGGCACGAGGGAAGATCGAAAGAATCAGGGTATTGAACTTGAGTGGGAAGACATGCGTGCAGCGCCTACGGAGGAATCTGTGCGAAGAACTGGCGAAAACGACAATGGAAATGGGCGCTTAGTTGTTATATTTCCATCAACCTCGTGTTCGAGTCGTGCATGTGAGGCGGGACACTCATCTCGAAACTCTTCCTCAACCCACCCTAGAGCCATCCACCTTGTCTTGCCATGTCCAATGAAGTATACGAATCTTCCCAACGTGACGATCGACCTCTTTGCACATTTTCTGGGCACACAGACCGGATCTTGACGATGGCGTACCTCCCTGGCGGCCAGCGATTGGTGACGGGTTCTCGGGACCAGACGATTCGGATATGGACGGTAGCAGATGGCAGGCAAGAAGGGAAGTCAATGTTCCACGCAGCAGGTGTCGGGCATCTTGTTGTGACGAGCGATGGGAGAAAGATAATTAGCGGGGATGTTGAGGGGAACTTTGCAGTGTGGGATGTGGCAACGCAGGAACTCGTCGAAGGTTGGAAACACACGGAGCGGTACACACAATTTGCAATTTCCGCGGATGATCGACTCCTCGCGCATGGCGAGTGGACAATTATCATTCGGGAGATGAACGGTCGACAAATCAAACACGAGATTGAGCTTGGTCATACGGTCAATGGTGGTTCAACGGCACTCTGTTTTTCCCGTGATGGATCCAAACTCGCCATTGGGACAAAGGCCATCTTCATCTATGACGTCGAGATCGGGCGACGAATCCTTACGCTCGAGAGTCACAAGCATCAGCTGTGGCCCATGTCTCTGCAGTGGTCGCATGATGGTGCCAAACTCTACTCCATCATTCACAATAAGACAACGATTTGCATTTGGAACACAGCAACGGGAGAACAGATTGGACAACCATGGAGAGGTCTCTGCGTGATATCGCACCGCTCGTGTTGCAAGGGATGCACTAAAATAGACTAGATACAAGATGCGAGAAAAGGAGACAAGGTCGAGTGACTGTGCTAGGTTCGAAGAATGAGATCTTGTGTGGTTGGGTGAAAACCCGAAGGGTTTCCCGGCACGAGGCTGGCCCGAACCTGTGGATGGGCAAAGGTGAGCTGTGAGCCCAAAAACTAGGAGCCCGGCGACGCATCCAGCGAAGCTTGAGCCCCAACCACTAGGAGTAGGGTGACTCACTCTAACGGACCGGCGGCATGGCAATGCGATTGAAATGGTCCAGTAGCTGCTGGTTAGCTTGCAGAAATGGTGCGAGTACTAGTGCGTGGTGTCTCAGGTAAAGAGTGAAAGCCTCGCCCGCCCAGCGGCCCATGACTTTTACGACGTCGAACGGGACACCTTTGAGGAGATAGAATAAAGTGCCACCTATCCGTAGGCTGTGTCCCTTGAGGTTGGACAGGTTGCACTGCTTTGCAATGGCCGTGATTCGCGAGGTAACTTGGGTTTTGGAGAGTGGTCGTAGACCCTTGGGATGCTTCCAAGCAAAGAGGTGGGCATCCGGAGTGGCCGGGTTTACTCGGAAATGGTTCCGTAAAGCAGCGTCGGGGTCGGTGATGCAGCCCGTCTGCGGTGCACACTGCACATCTTCGCCATCGCGCGCACATTTGGTAACCGGCAGGTTGAATTTGAGTACTGGTAGTCCGTTCTGATCCTGCAGGAAAACTGCCTTGCGACGTGTGATGTGTTTGGAAGGTTCGAATTTGGTGATCGCAGGTACGGTAAACTCACCCAACCTTGCTACGCAGTAGAAAACGACCGTGATGCACGCGTAGATCGCGGCATCGCACGGGTCGTCCAGGTTGAGGTGGGCCCGTATTATTTTGATGTCTTCTACTGTCATTGGTGGCCGCTTCGGTTGTTTGGAACTGCGCGGGGCTAGACGAGCGGCGCCTTGGAGCATGAGCCTGAACTCGTCTTGGTCTACATTCCATGGGTGGCCGTGTAGTAGGTGCCAAGCTCGAATTCCGGCCGCGTAGTTGGATATTGTGGATCCGGAGTATGCTCCAGCACAGCTGGATAAAAAGGAGAGAAGGAGTGTCCGTGAAATCGGGCAGCGTTCGGCTTCCGCAGTGTGATGAATGTCGCAAAAGACGTGGAAAATTAGCAGACCCGTTCCGTACAGTTCTTTAGTGCTGTCTGCCCACGAGGCGCCGATAACTTCTAGGATGCGGTTGAGCGCTGTTTCGGAGAGGATGGCTGGGGAAGTTCCTTCGGACGGCCGGGTGGATGGCACGGATGGTACCCATAAGCGAAGTCTGTCTTTGGCGAGGCAGTGTGGACGATTGGGGGATGGAAGAGGGCGAAGATCTGGTTGGTAAGGGCGCGGTTTGGCTGTGTTTGCGGCTGCCGTGGCTGAGGGATTTGGGGAAGGTAGTGGCGAATTGAAGCGAGAGGGGTTAGAGTCTATCGTTCTGGAGGACATTGAAGATGAGCTCATCCTCGAATTGGGTCTCTGCTCGAGCTCGCTCGGCAGTTTCTTGTTGAGTGCGAAGTCTGTCCATAGTTTTGGTAGCGGAGCTGGAGTAGAGACCGTCTCTAAACGCTCTGAGCTCTTGTGCTGAGAGAGGCGCTGTTGCGTCAACGATAAACTCCCTAGTGTTACGATCGTTCATTCTTTCCTTTCTCATTACCTTGTACTAAGTCCTAGTCGCTGGTTCGAGTCCTGCCTAGGCCTCTTATTTCTTGCTTGCTTTAGTCAACGGATGTTCTTCGATGTTCTTTCACATTCCATACTTCGTCATCGCTGACTCGTACTCTTACCAAGCATGACTCATTCCTATTCGTCATAGCTTGTTCTTACACATTCCAACCGGTTCCATGCCTGCCCTTAACTCGTTTCTCTACTTATATAAACCCTTGAGTTTCTCCTGTAACCTTAACTTAGACCTACGCAATCTAGCTTGGTCATTCCTCGCTTCCTTGAACCCTCTGAGAGTCACCGTCCCACTCTTGAACGGACGCTAGGCCTTAACGTGGACATCCCATCGTTAGGCTACCTTGAAACCCCTGTCTTTGACTAGGCTTTTGTGTCTACGCTTTGACCTACCCGGTACAAGCGTAACACCTAGCGTGCTCAGGGATTGGAAAGGGAGGGAGGATGAGGTGGTCTGGTCCGTAGATCCCGCGGGAGGGGTGATCCGCTGGGTTGGCTTCGCTGGGAACGTATCGAGGGGTGACGCTGAGGATGTGCTCGGCGGATTCAAGGAAAAAATGTAAACGTTTGAAGATAGTGTTGACAGCGGAGTTGCGGTGCCTTCCGACGTGCCAACCTCCGATGACACCTGTGTTGTCTCCGTAGACAATGATGTGGTGCCTGTCACTGAGGATAGAGTTGATAGCGTGAACGAGTAGCTCGAAACCGAGGGCTTCTGCCCATCCGATGTCTTTTGGTCCATGGAGGGTTTTCCAGTTGGGAAGGAGTCTCCAGGCTCGCCATCTTTCCCCAATGACAATGCCGATTCCAATGCTAGAACTGGCATCGGAGAACGCACGCAGGTCTAGGAGAGTGGGTGGAGAGAGTATGGGGCGAACAACCGCTCCTGATGTGATCTTGCTGCTCCACCAGCGCAAGTCCTCTTCTATTCCGTGGTTAGGGCGGTGCGGGACGAATGGTCGTTTGCCGCATGTTGATAACATGCTTTCTAGCCCCGTTAGGTAAGCTCGGCCCTGGGGTATGATGGACGCCGCATGTAGCAATTTACCATATAATTCTTGCACGTTTTTTAGTGTGTGCTTAGGTCTGTTGAGCCACTCATCAATGGCTTTGGCGTACTTCTCGATTTTTGCGGGGCTGAGCGCGACTGAGCGGGCCTCAAGATCCCAGAGAAAGCCTATGTAAATTGTTGATGATGCGAAGGGCTGGTCTTTCGAGGCTTCCCATGGGATGCCGAGATCCTGCGATATCTTGTCGATGTCGGCAATGCTGTACGTGAAACGAGCCTCTTCTTCTGATCGCTCGGATGATGCGGATAGGTTCTTGATGGGGAAGGCACAGTCCTCGCTGAATTCATCAAAGGTGCCGTCGTCGCGTGAGGCTCCGCTAAACCAGATTCGTGATCCCGTGTGTCTCATGCCTGTTTGCTTTATGTCATTTTTCCATCGCTGTCTGGCGAGGTTGTAATCTTCCAGTTGATCGCGCGGAATTCTGAAGAAAACGTGATCGTCCACCCATTTGTCTAGGGGTCCGATCCCGTTTGCTCGCAGAATTTCTGCTCCGGCGTCTGCAATTTGTCCATATGCTCCGCATGACGGGGAGGCACCAAAGGCTATGCAGGTGTCAATACAGGCGTGTGAGCTTGACGTGCGTACCACAGCTGCCGGCCATTGGGAGAAATGCAGGGGAATTGTTCTGTAGGCTTCCGCCACATCGCGGGTTGCTGCTTGCGTGCCTGGGGGAAGCCGAGAAATTAGGAGGTATATGGTAGAAAACTTTCCCCAGGTGCACGGGAAAAGTTCGGCTGTAATGGCTTGATTTATGGATGGATTGGGAAATTGTGACGAGGGAGATAGCGGGAAGGAGAAATTCTGTATTAGTCTGAATTTGCCCGGGCGACCGGGTTTAGGGATCATGGAAAGAGGCGAAGACTGGTATGGGCCTATGACACTTTCTATGGTGGAAAGCGGATACGGGCCAATGTATCTGCCCTTGGAGATTTCTTTATTTACAATCTCGTTGAACTCAACGGAATAAAGAGAAATAGTGGTGCTATTCGGGGGGTTCTGTACACGGGGAATGACTGGATATCCTACGACGAAGCCCTGATGAAGCCCTTCGGGGATTAAGCGAAAACGATCTAGAAGTCCTGCTTGCTTTAGGGCTTGCTCCCAGGCAATAGGTCTATACGGTGTTTGCGGATGAAGCCTTCTGCGCCCGAGGGCAGTTGCTAGCTCCGTGTGTAGAAGCTCCGCAGCCGGAGCAGGCATGCATGAAATCATGTTTTTCATAGCATCCTTTCTCTCGTTGCCAATAGGAGCAGAGTAGTGCGCCTCCGTCTCGGACGCGTAAGGCTTTGTTGACTCGTTCGCAGTAGGTTGCATGTTGATTGTCCCAGGTGCGTTTGGCTGGGCACTCGACGACTGGTACTTTGTGTTTCTCACGCCCGAGACAGACTGCGCAGACGGGGAGGACTGTTGGGGTGTCGCTGGTGGAACCCGATAGAAAGGAATTGGCTGTTGGTTCTGGCCGAAATGTGCGGGGTCTTTTGGCCGACGAGTCTGCCGCGTCTCTGGATGGTGGGGACATGGGACGTTTCGAGAGGCTGGGATTGCGAGAGTGGGAAGGTTTGTGATAGGAAGAGGGTGGATCAGCGTGAGAGAAGCTGCTGCTGCTGTTGGCCACGCGGTCGTTGACCTATTAAGCGGATAGGTGGATACAGCGTGGCCACAGGTCGTTTGGCGGGATGACCGACACGCCAGGTAAAAATTTGCGAGATGACGACACGCCAATTTTTAGATACCCGCGAGATGACGACACGCCAGGTTAGACATCAGCGAGTGGACACCAGCGAGATGACGACACGCCACATCCAACATTGGCAAGATGACGACGTGCCCAATGATATCCGCGTTTGGCCGAGCGAGACCAAATGGATGTGAAGAGCCCGCGTCCCGGAAGTGACCGTATGGGTGGTGACCCGCGTACGGGTTCGGGATGGGCATGAAACGAAATGGGGAGGGAAGAGAAGAAAGGGATGCGAGTGGGGAAATGGTAGGGGGAAACAAAATTTGTCAGGCGAGCGATTCGCCGGTAGGATAAGTACGCACCGTTTTCACTGCGTCAATCTTGGCCAAGTACGCATTGTCCATCAGTTCTTGGTGGTAAATCTCCAGGCGCCTCTGGTCTAAGGGTAGCAGACTGAACGATGCTGGTGTGCCAATTGTCTTGTGCCAATCTTTCCGAATCCTGCCTTGGTAGATGAGGAGCGCTCGTTTCCTGAACTCGCTGGGGTCGTGACGCCATTCGTGAGTCTCTAGCGCGAGCCAGAAGTTTTGGACCATCGTGATGCGCTCCTCCGGCCAATCTTGTTGGTGCATGGCGTTGAGCATGCGGTAGTTTGCTTGGCTGAATTCCTCCCATGTGAGGTGTTCGTCTTTGACCTTGCACTCTTTGGCTTTGATGGAGGCTGCGGTTTGAAAGACGGGGCCCGAGTCCGATTGGACTAGCGTGAGGACGTCGTCCTCGGTGGAAGCGGTGTCGTCCTCAGCCTCGCGGATGCCTTTGTTCGTGAACGGATGAAGCGGAACGTACTCTCCTTTGCGAAGCTTGTTTAGGGCGTGCTGCGGGGGGAGCAGCAAAGCAGTAGCGGGTAAGGGTCTGTTTGGAATGGCGACAAACTTGTTTTTGAACTTCTTGCGTTCTTCTTGCTTGGCTTGCTCCTCCTCCTGGAGGCTAAGGATACGCTGCCTCTCAGCTTCTTGAATAGCCTCCTCGATGGCTAAACGCCTGGCTTCGGCTTCCTCAGCGCGTTCTCTATCCCATTTTCCAATGGCTCTGGCCTGGTTGAAGTTCCAGATGGTTCTGAGAATTGCAGCGGCTTCTTCCTCTGTTTTGCCTTCGACCGTGAAAACCAGCCGGGCTTCGGTGAACTCTGGTGACATGTAGTCTGGGGCCTCTTCGTCATGAGGGTTGGCCATAGTGGTTATGATTTTAGGGAGAAACTTTGTTGAATAGACAGATGACGACTGAAAGAAACTAGAGACTGATGCTCTGCGCGAGTGAAGGAGGCATCTGCAAAGCGTCAAAATAACGTATTCATTCCACCACACTTTGGGAGGCTCTCATTGGCCAAGCAGACTGTAAGCGACTCCAAACCGAGCTAAGCGGTTCAGCCGAGCTCATTGAGCACTCAATGAGCGCTTACAAAAAGCTGATGGGTGGCAGGAAGCAAAGAAGAACGTGCCACCTCGCTTCGCTTTCGCGCAGACCTCATCCTACGCCACCTCGTGCCTCGGCTTACGTAGGATACCAACTCTGTACACTGAACGGCGGTATGGACTCATTTTAAAATCACAGAGCGTCCAAATTCTGTTATCGTTGTCTCCTACACCCCTGCTAAGCTTGCACGGGGCTACATAATCATCATAGAGCGATTTCCTTCCCGAAGACTTCCACATGACTCTACCTCGGAGTCTGTCTTCAAAGCGGTCTCACAAATCATTTACTGCAAGGTGGCAGAGCTTGGCAGAGCGTGCGAGCTTTTCAGCTGATCGTTCTGAGTTCGCTATCGTTCCGTCGATCTCTAGTCTGTGGCTTCGAGATTACGCCAGAATTCTTGCTGAGTTGTGTCACGCAACACGCGAGCCTTGCCCGCTGCCGGTATGATTTATGCGGCGAGATCCAGTGGATATGTGGTCTTGATGTATTGTGATAACACTTGAAATCGCACCACGGAGAGATCAGGTGCTTGGGTATTCCCAATCCAGGGACTATAATCCGCAAATCAGTCTAGTTTTATTTCATGGCGGCGTAGCGGCTTAATATTTAGAAGCCCGGTGTCCTTCGTCGTCTAGCATTCGTATTCACACTTGGTATTTACTTTCCTGTGCTAGCTCGTAAAAACTACTACTAGATACCCATATGCAACCACATAATCCGTTGATCGAACGGTATCTCTGTGCAACTTGTGATGGTTCGATGTAATGCGAGAGCCGCCCGAGTATGATCCAGACGTCTCGACTTATCACCCACCATATTCTCATAAAACCTGGCTGCCATCACTCTGGCAAGCACTGGATCCACAGCCCAAATCGGTCCGACCACAGAAGGAAACCCTGCACACTGCATTGCTGCAGCGATATGAACCATCTCGCCTGTCTCGGGCGATCCTGAACTCTGCGCATCTCCAGCAATAGTATGAGAGGTGGAGAGGAATGCAAATTTCGCCTGCTGCATATCGAGTCGCATGATGGCTTCCGTCTTGAGATGGCCATCACTGAGGACGAGGGACGACTCGAATGGGCGTTGACGATTCGCGATCGCAGGACAGTCCATGTGAACGAACTCGTTCTTTCCCAGTTCTTCAGCAACCCTCGCTACTTTGCTATCTTGACCTTTGATACAGGTAGTCGTCGCCAACGGAGCGATGCGACGTGTCAGAAAGTCCAATTCGCTCTCAGCGAAATCTCGACCGTCTCCCGCGATGTCCGGCGGTGCTGTGTCCACGACGACGAAATGTGGCCGTTCTGTGGTAGAGTACGACAGCAATTTCCGTCTTGCACGAATGAGCTCCATAAGGCTGGTGGTGTATGACGAGATATAGAGGTCGGTGAAGTTTGGCTGCCCCTCCTCGTATGGTCCGGCAGCATGCAAGGGGAGGAGAGAGAACTCGGCGGTTGGGTGCCACCAGATACGGGATTGGAGTGGCTGGAACTTTTGAAGGACCTTTGCGATTGGGGAAACGACCAAGGACCACAGTTCGTGGAGGAGAAGAATGACGGCCTTTGTCCTATCCTCTGCCTCAGAAATGGCAGGGAGAGAACGGAGTCGCGAAGCGAGTTCAGCGACGTGGGCTTTGGTCGTTTTGAGGGGAACATGGATAGGGTCACGGTGATGCAGAACAACGAGTGCGTCGCAGGAGTACTGGCTAGCGTTGACGATCACGACAGCTCCGCGGCTGGCTGCCTCCTGTAGATCCGAGAAGAGAAGGGGCTCGAGGAAGCGCGAGAGGCCGGGCAACATGCGAATATCGGACACGATATTTTGTAATCGGGAATTGAGTTTCGACGCCCGATTGTACCGGTCAGGGAAGTCATCGAAGATATCAGGAAGGCTACGAATGAGGGGTGGTAGCTGCATGAACGATTGCGCCAACATCTCGCCATGTTGTCCGGATGCAATGACATCGTCGAGAGGAGAGCGAAGACGCAGTAACGCACTCCAGAAAATGTCACGACCCTGTTCTAGAAGTTCAACTGCAGTGGAAAATGTTCCGTCCCGAAGACAGGCCGAAAATGCGTCCATAGCGAGGGAGGAGGCGAGGTTTTCAAGAATCGTGGGATGATGGGAAGAGGGCGAAGAAGGAACGAGGCGGTGGAGAAGTAAACGCAGACATGTTTGGTAGGCCATGACTCTTGTAGGGTGTCCACACTCTTCGGCCGCGTCAACCCACGCTTTAGCACCCTCCAAGTCCACCGCCACCCCGAGTGAAATCCGGGGGAGCATGGCGTAGTGGTTGAACGCCTCCTCCATGTCATTCCATTCATTTGACTGATGAAATTTAGAAGTGAGACAAAGGGCAATGGTCATGTGTGATGAAATGTTGTCAGGATCGTCAGGTCGGGGAAGTCGCAATGCGGTATGGCACATTTTGATGGCTTTATTGAG